>JXCR01055743.1:285191-306578 GCA_002079205.1 Phalaenopsis hybrid cultivar | reverse complement strand
TATATATATATATAGACATACATACATACATAAATGTTGAGTGTTGAAGCATTATATTAAAAAAAAGGTTTATTATAGTTTCATAAAAATAAACATAATAATTATCATTAAATTCCTTAATATTAATTATGAATATTTTTCATAAATTTTAATTAAAAAAACCAATATTAATAAATTAAAGAAATGATTAAAATAATACAATCATTGAAGCTGAATAATGCTCCCATTTCACAGTAAATTTAAATAATAATAGTAACCCTTATAATAATCATACTAATATTATTAATTTCAAATTTTATTATTTCATCCCTTATTTATTTATCACAGTAAATATTTTTTTGTATTTAAAATTAGAAACACTACTAAATTTGTATTTACTTATAATAATAAATCATTTTTATTATTTTCTATAATTTTTTTAAACCCATTCTAAACTCTCCGCTCCGAGCGATTATTCTGTGCGGACAACACACACAATTTGATTAGAATCTTTTTTTCATAAATAATTAAAATGAGACCCACTGATATACATATTTTTGTAAAAGAAATATTTTAATTAATTCACCGCATATATTTCTACGTGCGATGAACGTACACAATAATTTTTCCTCGGGCCCCACAAACTCGTGCTCCCGCTCCCTGGAAGGCCCTGTTCTCATTTAATTCCCCAACATGTCCCCAACTGTGAAGCAGCCAGGAATGGTGGAGCCATTTACTGCTACCATCACTCCGCACGTGCGTAGTCACGTGATGCCAACCTCAGTATATTAATTGCCACCCTACAATTCCGGAAAAAAAAAATGCTTAAGGAAATTATATAAATAATGTTTAATTAATGCTGAACTCCTTGAAATAGCTAATTTAAAGTCATGTAATGTACTTATCATGAGGGTTAATGAGGATCNTCCGCACGTGCGTAGTCACGTGATGCCAACCTCAGTATATTAATTGCCACCCTTCAATTCCGGGAAAAAAAAAAGCTTAGAGAAATTATATAAATAATGTTTAATTAATGCAGAACTCCTTGAAATAGCTAATTTAAAGTCATGTAATGTACTTATCATGAGGCTTAATGAGGGTAAATTGCTTGATGCATTGGTGTGTGTGGGGCCTATGATTTAATATTCACATGTATGGGGTAAATACACATTTTTATGAGTAAGTTTTTAACAATAAATGATATTAAAGTAGGTATGGAAGTTTATATGTTAAATATATAAATATATAATAATTATGTAATATTTATGTAAATTACACTTTTATTTTATAGGGCTCTTTTTATTTTTAATTGAGGGCTCTTTTTATTTTTATTTATTTATTATTTGGATATTTGAGTGGCTTAAAGAAAAAGATTTAAAATTGCGTTAAATTTGCATCCAACAAAGCAAAGCAAAAAACTTTACTTCTTAGCATCAAATTATGTCCGAATTCAACGGTGATGCAAATGACCTGAATTACTCATCCCGCACGCCTGAATTTCATTTAGCATCTCCGTCTCCCTTCTGCTAAAAAAGTCACGCGCNGAGTAAGTTTTTAACAATAAATGATATTAAAGTAGGTATGGAAGTTTATATGTTAAATATATAAATATATAAATATATAATAATTATGCAATATTTATGTAAATTACACTTTTATTTTATAGGGGGTGGGGCTCTATGCCCCCATGTATTTTTTTTAATTGAGGGCTCTTTTTATTTTTTTTTATTTATTATTTTGATATTTGAGCGGCTTAAAGAAAAACATTTAAAATTACGTCAAATTGACATCCAACAAAGCAAGGCAAAAACTTTACTTCTTAGCATCAAATTATGTCCGAATTCAACGGCGATGCAAATGAGTTGAATTACTCATCCCGCACGCCTGAATTTCATTTAGCATCTCCGTCTCCCTTCTGCCAAAAAAGCCGCGCACAAGGTTCCCTGTCCCATTTCCCACTCCCCTTTCCCTCTCTATCATGGATTCGTTCAAACCCATCATCTTTCCGAACGTATCTTCACAGTACAGTTTTTATTAAAGCTAGACGGGAAGGTAACACCGGTACGCGGCTTACAGAGACCACGAAAACTCCTGTATTTCTCATCCTTCCGCTTCACTCCAATCAAAAAACATTGCGAAAGGCAATTCTATTTATGCTAGTCTTTTTTATTTTTATTTTTAAAAAGTGAAATGGATTTTTCATTAGTAATGTTTAGGGTAAGGTATGTATAAAAGTTTTTGCGATGTATGTGCTATCCAAGTGCATAGATAATATGGTGTGCATGTACAAATTAAAGTTTAGGTATTAGGTTGGCATCTATATATATATATGTATGTATATAGATAATAATTATATATATATATATGGTATGTATGTAAAAATTGATGTTTAGTTGTTAGGTATGTATATAGATAATAATTGAGTGCTATGTAGGAGTATCTTTGTAACAATTGAAGTTTATGGATTAGGTATGTATATACATACAAACTGAGCAGTATGTATGGAATATCTTCATAANTATATATATATATATATATATATATATATATATATATATATATATATATGTATACATACATACATATATATAATAATTGAGTGCTAAGTAGGAATATCTTTGTAACAATTGAAGTTTATGGATTAGGTATGTATATACATACAAAATGAGCAGTATGTATGAATATCTTCCTAGAAATTAAAGTTTATGAGTTAGGTATCTCTATACATAAGAATTGAGTGGTATGTATAAAATTTTCATAAAATTTAAAGCTCAGGCCTTAGCTATGTTTATACAAAAATATTGAGTGGTATGTTTTTACTTATTAGTAAAATTCAAGTTGGTTGGTTGAAGTGAAACATGTATGCATCGAGTCTTGTTTGAATTGATGGTCATATTGAATGAGATGTTATTACTAGAATTCATGATGATTGGTTGAAGTGGTGGAATGCACCGATTAGGTCTATTCACTACAGAAATTTAGACTTTTTTCGGTGGCCATAATTTGCCAGTTATAATAATAAAAACTATTGTTTTTAATGTTACAAAAAGTTTTAAGCTCGTAGGTAAAACGTCTGTTGATAATTCCAAAACCAATCGATATTCCAATGATATTAATGTACCAACGATTATCTGAAGATTTAATGTTGTAGTTTTTTTTTTCTCAAAACTCCAAGTAATTGTTAATCTTCGGTTTGTATAACCGATGGTTCTTCGGTCGGTAATAGTGACGACATACACGTAAAAAAAGTGTTGCTCCTGTCGGTTTTGAGAGTAGGAAGAACTGTTGGTTATATATTGTTTATACGTTATTTTTTATAACCGACANAAACATGTATGCATCGAGTCTTGTTTGAATTGATGGTCATATTGAATGAGATGTTATTACTAGAATTCATGACGATTGGTTGAAGTGGAGGAATGCACCGATTGAGTCTATTCATTACAGAAATTTAGACTTTTTCCGGCGGCCATAATCTGTCAGTTATAATAATAAAAACAATTGTTTTTAATGTTACAAACAGTTTTAAGCTCGTAGGTAAAACACTTGTCGATAATTCCAAAACCAATCGATATTCCGATGCTATTAATATACCAACGATTTTCTGAAGATTTAATGTTGTAGTGTTTTTTTCGAAAAACTGAAGTAATCGGTAATCTTCGGTTTGTATAACCGATGGTTCTTCTGTTGGTAATAGTGACGACATACACGTCAAAAAAGTGTTGCACCTGTCGGATTTGAAAGTAGGAAGAACTGTTGGTTATGTATTGTTTATGCGTTATTTTCTATAACCGACGAGTTAACTTTCGAAAAAGTGTCATACTTGTCAGTTTTTGTTGCAGGTCAAAACAATTGGTTAAGCATTGTTCATGTGCCATTTTTTTAACATATGGGTAAACTATCAAAAAAGTATTGCGACCGTCATCTTTGTGTATCACATCTTAAGCATCAGTTATGTGTAAGTAGGAGATCAGTAAAAATCTCCATCGGCTAGCCGTTGGTTTTGCCTACATATAAGTTTGGATTCACCGCAAAACTAATGGTAAGCTGGCGGAAACCTATAGCATAAGGAAAAAAACAAATTCTTTCTTTTGTATTTACATTAACAAACTTGTCATCACAACATTTAATATTCAATTTCAAGCATTTAGCAAAATATCATAGCTATCAAATAGTAAATTATACAATCAAATACATAAATAAAAAATACATTTAATCAAAAATATGTACATCACTATTCACAGAAATACTATATGTTCAAATGTACATAAACATTAAAAATAAAATAAAAAATGCCGCTCCTAATCATCCTTCTTCATCTCGTCGACCTCGATCTCATCGACCTCAACCACTTCCTCTTACAATTTTGTCGATACCTTGCCTAACTTCCTCATCCACTGCTGTAAGAACTCCAGCAAACCCTTCAACTTGGCCTCCATGTTAGCCTCCAGCTCCGACCTCATCTGAAGAAGCAAGCCTCCATCTCGGCAGTGAATTCCGCAACCTGCCCAAAGATTTTCTCATCTTTTATGGTAGAGATAGAGGCTGCAGATGTACTGGTGGAGGGGTAAGCATCATAAGTAAACCCTTAAGACCCAAGCCCGTAAACTCAGCCCTTCTTATTCTTTCCAGCAGCCTCATCGGAAGGATTACACTCACAGATTGTAATATCTCTTGATGCTTGGGATCGACTCTCCTTCAGTTCATGGAAACTCTCCTAAAAATAAAAGTAGTTAAATTCAGTTATATATAAAATGTATTAATATCAAAATAGTTTGGCTCGTCAATTACCTTGGTCGCACGGGATCTGCTATTGATTCAGAACTAGTCGGACTGCCGTTTGTAGGTGCACTCATGTACATCGACAGTGGAGGGCTCTTGTCCAATCTCTATAGGCTATTCATAAAATGAAATAGTTAGAATACATCTTCGAACTGTAGAAAGCTTTATAGAATAAATGAAATTTTATCAGCTGACATGCCTTAAAAGTACCCATTTTATATATACATTTCATGCTTATTTTTGATGATATTGCGTTTTAATGAAAGATATTTTGTATGTTTTTGGTTTCAGGTGCAGAAAATGAAGTTTATAAGAAAATAAGTGAAAATGGATACAAAATGGAGTTATGAAGCAGTGGCGCCTAAGCGCCACTTCTGGTGCCTTAGAGTCCGAACGTGACTGGCGCCTAGGCGCCACAGTCAGGTGCCTCGACGCCAGAAATGGTTACCCCTTTTATTCAATGAATTTGGCCAAATTTTGAAGAGGTGTCTGAAGCAACCCTTGATGATTTTTAGAGCTCTATACATAAGGATGAAGTCCAAATGAAAAAGGTGTGTGTGGTAGTGGTTAGAAGGTTCTGGTGTGTGCTAGTGGAGTCATTTCAGAGTAGGTTAGACCACCAATAGAGTGGGTGGCTATTGTAAGAGAGTTGTGATTCTTGTGTTTATTGGAGTCAAGGAGGTCAAAGAACTTCAAAGGATTTCTTGGGGAAGAGTTTGAGATAAGTATTTGTACTTTTGTTTAAGTTTTGTGTTGTGAACTTGCATTTTAATATAAATCGTGTTTTGTTTTATTATCTCCATAAATTCTAAGTAGTTTTTCATTTCTTTCTCATTGCAATAAGAAGTAACAATGTAGAGGATTTGATTTGTTTAGAACTTCTGTTATTCCCAAAAGTGTGATGATATTTTTACTAGTTCTTCATTTACTTTGCAAAGTGACCACTTGTAATATTAAAATATATTTCGAAACATAATGACCTGGGAGGGCTATGATTTCACCCAACTAGTGAGAACCACACTAACCTTATGAGGAGGGTGACCACAATCTAAGGAGAGTGCAAATAGACAGGGAAATAAGTTTTGATGGCGTAGAATTGGTGTTTCTCTGGTGACAGACTAGATCCTTTACCAATTTGGTCTAGAGTTGGAACCTGAAGTCCCTAGTAGGTCCTACAGAGATGGAACAGTGGGTAATCTAGAAGTGAGAAGATAGAATCTACTTAGTACTACTATACATTAAGAAACTTACTTTAGATTAGCTAATGTTCTTTATGCACTCGGGAAAGAGTAAATAATAGTTATGCTTCTATTTGTCACAATCATCATTTAAACCCTTAAACCTTTTAATTCCTACATAGATTATGAACTCATTGCAAGGGGAAATATTATTTTCATAATTAGGACTCTCTTTTACACTGAGCATAGTTTAGAATTTAAGCATTTACATTTAGTTTTAAACAGAACTTGTAGGAATTTAGTAGCTTTATTTTACACCTGAATTTGCTATTATATTTTCTAGATTAATTTCTGCAGTTTTAAGTAAGAGTTTTACTAAAAAGTTTATACAAAGAATTACAGCTTCCATGTGGGATCAATACAAGAGGTTTTATAGAAAACTCTATATTACTTGAAACGATACGTATACTTGCATAGTACCCTTAGTCTTGAAACTATTATTCTATACTTCATAACATTTCATTTATTCACACTAGTCGCTAAGTATAAATTGGGTCAGATTTTTGGCCATCTTTGGAAAATAAAAATCTTCATAATTGTAGGTCGGATCATCAGCCTCCGCTTGTATTCCAATTATGGGAGCACTCCATCAATGTGCTTTGAGGGCCCCATGCCTCTACAGTCTGATCGCTTGTTATGCTTTGCCTGCTCCCTCTTCTTCTAATAGTCTAGAGAATCCCATGCTCTAAGCAGCGTGGCGAAAACATCCTTTCGGAGCTACGAAGGATGTTGTTAAAGCCTGCAATATAAGAAGGTCTAAAGTTAGTACTGCTCTAGTTGTTCCAATTTCCTAATGGATTTGCCTGATTTCTACCCCAATGTTGGTTCGCCCCACCAAAATTATTATTTCAGTTAAAGTTAGGATGGTTCTCCCAGCCTAGGTTATAGAAATTGAAATATGGGTTGTTATGTATTTTGTTAATTACATTTAATGTCTCAAATGGTGAAGTACTATCATCAACCATTTCTTCAAACGAATTGTCCTCAATTATTCGAGGTAAATGAGATTGGTTTATTCCAATTTAATCTAGCTTCCTTGATATTGATGCTACATCAGAAGTAAGAATTGACAACACATTTGTATCATGCACTCTAGCTACCTTTCTAGGGTTTACTCTTTGACAAGGCCACTGGAAATTGTTAGTGTCCATCTCTTCAATCAAAGATTAAGCCTCAACAAATGGTTTTGACATGATTGAACCGCCAACAACAATATCAATAATAGATCTAAGAGATTTTACTAAATCATTATAAAAAGTCTAAATTTTTAACCAATCAGCCAGAACATGATGCGAGCACTTCTTAAGAAGTTCCTTAAATTATTCTCATGCCTCATAAATTGACTCACCTATTAACTGACAAAATGAAGTAATATCATTTCTAAGTTTAGTAGTTTTTGATGGTGGGAAATACATAGCTAGAAATTTTTGGGCTAAGTCACTCTAAGTCCTAGTTGATCTTGGTGCTAATGCGTTCAACTATATTTTAGCCTTATCCCTCAAGGAAAAAGTCAAAGGCCTAAGTATAACAACGTTGTACAACACACCATTATAATGAAATATAGCGCAAAGTTATAAAAATTGCTAAGTGTAAATTTGGTTCCTCAAACGAGGTTCCCCAAATTGGTTAATCTGCATCTTTTGGATAATAGCAGGCTTCAGTTCAAATGTATTAGGTTCTACAACAGACTTCAGTTCAAATGTTGTAGGAGTAGTGCAATCCTCCAATGGTCTATGTGCTTTATGATGAAAATTAATTGGTATTTGATTATCTAAATTGTTTTATTGATTGATCATCATTTCTTTTTTAAGTTCTTGAAGTTTTTTTTGTTTTCTAATTTTCCTAATCATTCTGTCTAGTTCTGAATCGTATGACACAAGTCTTTTAGGTCCTAAACTACGTATACACAATTAAAGGTTCAACTAATAAGTTTAACACAAATACTCAAAAAAATCTTTTTCTCTCTCTTTTTTTAAAAATTCTTTCATTTAAAAAAAAATCCTACACTTTGAAAATACAATACAATTTTCCAAATCTAAGTCTAATTAATTCAACTAAAATTTTCCTAAGTTAACTACATCACAGCTCCCCGGTAACTGTGCTAAAAACTTGACACCTTCCCAGTTCAGGTGCACTTTCACGTTGGGGTTTCATGAAATTATATGTGTCATATCAGTAATGATGAATATGTAAGTCTAGAATATCGATCCCATAGGGAGCACAACATTTAAAGTTTTAGGACAAGTTCTAGTCTACTTAAACTAGTTCTTAGCTTGGAAATTAGATTAGGTTGAAGATTTGTAAACTAATACAACAGAGTTGCAATCTATTGTAAATGTTAAATCCTACATAAATCCTACTTAACTTACTTGAATTGGTGATTTTCAAGAAATAAAACTACCCTCTCTTGTAATGATATAAGTGGTGTGCAGGAATATAACACTTTAAATTGCAAATGTGGCCAGTGAAAAATAGGAGTAATTCTATTCTGTACCCTCTCCCGAGTGCATAATGAAGTTTGGTTAAACTAGTTTTGATTTCTTAAACCTCAGTTTGATCCCGTCAAAGTTTATTTCTCTATCTATTTACTTCTCCCAAAAGTTTGCTTTTTCTTCATAACCTATAGTTCAATGTGAATACTCTAATTGTTCCTCCATAGCTCTCACGAGTCATTATGGATCACAATGATTCTTAACTAATCACTTGACTAAAATGAAAAGTAAATTAAGCCTTGAAGAATACTCATCACATTAAAAAGTAAAAATCAATTTTTAAAAACATTCTAAAATTTCTACACAACCTACTTGTTTGTCACAAGAGAAAGGTAAAAATGATCTACTCACAATGCATCAAGGAAACAATACAAGTCATTCTTATAAACAAAGCATATCCACTAGAATTGTGTGTACAAACAATACAAAATGAAATAGAACAGAATACTTAGGTTTTTCCTTGCAAAATGATAAAAAATCCTTGACAAAGGATCTCCAAATACTTCTTGCAATGTTGAGTTCTCTCTTACAATTTGCACACCTCTCAATCCTCACCAATATTAAGTAAAATAATTAAAGAAAACACAAAGTACTGCCTTAAAATATCCTATGGATTTCCTTTAGGATTTTTGCAGCAGTTAGCCTTATTACCTTTCTTCTTTTCCTCTTTGATCTCTAAATATGTCCATATAACCCCCTCCAACTCCTTTGATCATGTGAAATAACTGTAGAAATTGGCTCCAGGCAGTTTAAGTGCCTAGGTGCCACATGGCTGGCTCTGAGGCGCCAAGTACTTTATCTTGGTCGGTTAGGTTCTGGCGCCAAGGTGCCCACTAGCTGGTGCCAAAGCGCTTGGTTGGAGTGCCTTGGTGCCCAAAGCCTGGTGCCTAGGCGCCAGTCTACTGGTCTTCAATTTGGTTTGTTTCACCTCCGCTTCGCTCCATTTCAACTCAGTTTTGCTCCATGCATCCTACCTATTGTAACTGCAAAAAAAACATAAAAATATCTTTCTTTAAAGTACAATTTCATCCATAAATAGGTGTAAAATATAAAGAGAATTAAATATGTTTTAGGACACATCAATGCTTGATTGCTCTCTTCATGAATCTTAATGGACATAGATTCTTGTACATGAGATTCTGTTCTATTAGAATAAACTCTCCAGTAGAGATCCATTGAATAACTATAGTCATTTTAGAAATTGAATGAATATTATTTGAACCTGGGAGTTTCGTGTTCGAGCGAGAGGCTTCCTTGGACCCTATTCTCATCTCTACCATGACCTTTGGTTGAACCTCTTTACTACGTAGCTTCTTCTCAGTGAGTTGAGTGAGCCTCTCCAGCCGCCTCTTCTCCTCCATCGCATTTGAGTTGCCCTAAATCATAACAATCATCATCTTGAACTTCTTAGGGTTGAGGACTTTATTCACTTTCACACCCTCAGTGTACTCTATGAAGAACAACTGCTTGGCCTCAATCGCTGATGCAAAAAATCGGATCTGAAGATGCATTGAATCTGATCTCTTATATACTCTAAAGCTATCAAGGCCTAAATTTTCTAGTACTTCACCGATCCAATTTCAAACAAGTATTTTCAATATTTTATCTTATTTTTCAAACATGACAGATGAAATTTCTAAGTTGAACTAATGTCAACTTATTCTTTTTATTTGACCCTAAAGAAAAATTTGTATGTAAATAACTATTGGGACGAGGGTATCTTCATTTTCCAATAGAACATCGCATAAGTTGTGATTACTACAATAGAATTTGGCTTAATCTGGGTGGGGATCACCCCGTCAGCTGAAGCTGCTTGCAGAGATGAAGAAAAAGATCCCATTGAGAGTGATACCAATAGAAGACCAGATCATTCTTAGATCATTGGTTGCCCATTGGTTTAGGCCAGTGTCATGAAGGCTAAACTTAGCTTTGAAGATTCAACCTTTTTCAAGCATGGCAGCGTCTCTCGCAAACAATTTAGATTTCCTGGCAGACCACTCAACCCCAACTCACTTGAGAGAGTACTTGTTGGCCATGAGAATAAAAGCTAAGAAATCGGGTGAAGAACAGGTGGTTGACCAATATATAGGGGCGCTAGTGGAATTTCAAACATCGTGGCACATCCATATGCTAATTTCATACACTCAAATCACATCAACAAAAAATAGAAGAAAAATACTAAAGGAAGAAATTAAAGTTTTCAAAAGTTAATAAAAAATACATTTTATGCCAAAATAAAATATTTTACAAGCGGGTCCTTAGTTGCCTTGGTAGAGACGTACACATGCCGAACTATTTACTCGAACAATACATTTCCTTTGAACTTAAGCATTTCTACACCATTGAATTGGGCCTAGGCTTGCATGACTGAATAAATTGATGACCTGTCGGCCAGCTCCACCCAAAGAGTCACTAACTCCATAGAGTGCCCTAGCCACAGGGCCGTCAACACTTGTTGAAGCTTTAACATCTGCATTTGGTTGTGGACCAAAAGTCCCATTTTTAGGACCCTCATAAGGGCCAGTCAAGATGTTAACCGCCTCTCACTTGTTTGGTGCCCAAGCCAGATATCCTTTGCCTGCACCGAAAGCGAGAACTCGGATGACATTTGGTAGTGCATGAAAGTAAATTATATCACCATCACATTAATAACGTCTGATCTAACGTGGATCATCAGAATGAGAGGCATCACTCACCAGACACTGATAGGGGGTCAGTAGCCACTCGACTATAGTGTAGTTTCAAATACGTAGGCACCTAATCCAACTTAGTATCCACTATTTCATCCCCAAGGCCTAGTTTTAGAACTAAGAACCCTTAATGGTGGGCCATGAGGTTCTAGCTGCTATTTGGCAGGCTAACTAGATGCATGCTTGCCATAGCAGACATAGGTGTCGTTGTATCAATTTTTTGGCATCCTTCCATTTTTCATAAGGTGATGAAGATTTCTAACGAGGCAACCTCATCCCTAGCCACTTCTTTTTATATGTGATTTGCTTCACTGATCTCACACCTTCAAGGTGGCTTCCTTCTCATGGCCTCATTGATGCCCCAGATTTTTTCTCACCCTTGGGTCTCCTTTGCCCNTATTAATAATTTTTAAAAATATTTAAATTGAGAACATCTAATAGTTAATCTTTTTCTTCCCTCCCCAAAACTCACATTTTTAAATATTTTATAATTGAATTCCATAAAATGTAGCAGAAAGGAAAATTTATTGAATCTACTAGCTACTGCAACATCCTATCAAATTTATATGCATGCATAATTAGGATAGAATGACAAACGCCATAAGTAAATTAAGCCTAAAACATGCTTGCAATAATATTAAACTAAAAGGAAGTATATTCAATTTAAACTCTCCTAATTTTAAGTCAAAATCAAATTACATCATTCACAAGCTCAATTTGAATCAAATCAAGATAATTGCATCAAACTCCAAACCCTAAATCCAAGTCCAAACGAATTGGCCCAAATCAACTTCACCTCCAAATTTCATCAAATTCAACTCCATTATCAATCCAATTTCTTAAAATTTGTTTACCAAATCATTTATGAAAATCTCCTAGACCAAGTTGAACACTCAATATGTAGATCCAAGCTAAATTTAAGCACAAACCAAGCACAAATCTAAATCTAAGCTTAAGCCCCCATTTTTTGACTTAATCTCATGTCCACCTCAAGTCTTTTAAATTGATCCAAACCTTAATCTTTTCTAGCATGCTTAAGCACCCTTGGATGCTAATCGCATCACTTAAAAACCTAATTTGGATCCATGGACCAATGGTCCTCTAAATATGGTTAACACTATAACCCAAGCAACCAGCTTTTCCAAGCCTCAAGCTTATCATCATTAAAATCCCCTGACCTCCCTAAACTAGCTAGTCACCTCCTTTGTCCCATTCGGCTTGCCTAGTGGCCACAAAATGCCATGGCTGAGAGGCACCATGGGGTTAAAACTCCAAATTCCACCCATCCAAGCTAGCTCAACCAAATTGGTCATTGATTCTCTTCTTCCCTCCACCTAAGCGGCCTCTCTGCCACATTAAATTGCCCTAGTGGCAACCATAGCCATGTCTAATTAAACACCACCCCTCATGACCAGAAAAAGGTGTATGATAAAACCTTAACAAAACTCTGCCAAAATTCTCCCATACCTCTTAACAGTCGAGAGAAGCTCATCCCCACTATCTTCCAGCCTCATTTCTGCCCTCCAGCTCTAATTTCAAGTTTGAAATCCAAAGCAATTTTATGTCATTATAAAAACCTCTAGCAGCACTTTGATTTTGTAATTGATTATTGATCCTGACTATTTATATGCAACAGTATAACCATGTATTTGATTATATTTTTCACTTATCTTTCCTTACTTTGCAACAGTACCAACAACGTGATCTTGGAGAAAATAAGAATTTAACTTTTTAACTTAATATATACTGGGATACTATACAAGTATATGTATCGTTATCAAGTAACAAAGGACTTTTTGATTAAGCCCTGAATATAGAACCCAGAGGGAGAATTAACAATATGCACTTTTAAATAACAAACTTTCTATTTCAAAAAGATAATTACTTAAACTATAGATGTTCTTACAGTAATTAAAATTGAATTCTTTTTAGTATTTTTGATATTTTGACAAAACAGAAAAAACTTCTAAATATAAATTAAGTTTATGTAAAAGAAAAGCATTGAATATGAAATATCCTTCTCCTTATCATGAATCAGTAATAACTCTAGGAATTCTGAAATCTTTGTCAAACCAACAAGAAGTCTTAATTAAAACCAAAAGTAGTTTAATAACAAAGATCAAAACTTATCTCAAATCCTCCACCAAACTCTTGAAGTTCTTTTGAATCTCTTCTCTCTTACAACACTCTTAACTCTCACGATAAAACAAAAAATAAAAAGGATCAAGTAAATTTGTGGTGCCTAAAAAGTCTCCCCAGAACTTCCTCCACAAACTATTTCAAGAACTTCTTAGGACTTTCCTCTTTTTTCTCTCAACTTCCTTCTTTTATAATTTTCCAAGAGGTTCCTTGGTATCTCTTCAAAATGTGTCCTGATTCGATGTATTTTCCATGGGATGCCTCCTCTTACAAGTCTTTTAACTATATTTTTGTTTCTAGTGGTCATAACCACTCTCTTTAGCAAATAGGTGCCTCAAATGTCCCTTCAAAATTTGTTAAAATGAATTAACCCTTCAAATAAACTTCCTTTGACACTTAAGTGCGGGGCCTCTAGTGCTTAGGGGCGGCCTACTTTGTTTCACCGGCGCTTAGGCACCAAAACACTTTTGGACCATTTTTGCATTTTTGCTCTAAATTTGATCCTTTTTGCACTCATTTTAGCATTTTTCATCTCTTTACTTGTATCTGAAGGAAAAACACACAAATACCTTCCATTAAAGCACAATATCTCAAAAATAGGTATAAAAAAGTGTCTAAAAACACTATATATTTTAGGTGTATCAAAATCCTCCAAACTAAAAATGTTACTTTTCCTCAAGTGACACTTCAATTTTTAAAAACTAAATAAATATGATATGTATATGAGTTTTTTTAAGAGTTATAAAATTTAGATTTAGAAATGTAATAGTCAAATTTAGAAAAAATATTTTGTAAAGGAGACCAACTTAAAGTTTAGAAATTTTTAATGTTAAAAAATATGAAAACATTAGTTCCTATCTAATTCATAAATGTTGTAGATTTTTGAAATACAGAATTTAGTCCTTTTATTATCTCTACTTTAAAAAAAATTATTAAGAATAATTGTACTTACTATATTACATCCTTAAGCTTAGGAGTTTCTCAAGTCTTATACTTTAAAAAGTTCAAATGTAGAACCAATTTTTGATTAGGCACTAATATTCAAGCTTACCCTCTCATTTTTTTTTCTTTTTCTTTTTTTTTCTTTTTCTTCTTTTCTTTCTTTTTCTTTATTCTTTTTGATGCAAGGATTATTATATCTGGATAAGCCTTTAATAATTTTGAATTCCACTTCTCCTCTCCTAAAATAAAGTCCTGAATTAAATCTTTTACTTATAAATATAATAATACTTTTGAAAATTATTTTTAATAAAAGAAATTTAAGTATTAAAAATAAAAGTCTAAATTTTCTTACTCATTTCTATAATCAAATTTTACTTCCCTTATATAACTTCATATACATGATCATTTTTCTTTTTAAATCAAATTAACTTGTATCACATTTGAGAATAAATAAATATCAAGTTTTGAAAAAATCTTTCATTCCCCCACAAACTTAAGTTTTCAACAAGATTAAAAAGTTTAGAAAAAGATATATATATATAAGCAAAAAATGAAAATTGAAATAATATGCTTACAGGAATTTTTAGACCCTAATTATACAAATATAAAACTAAAAATAGGAGTAAAATTAATTTTGATCAATTTTTTTATCATTTTAATTTTAATTTAACATGTAGATATTCATTAGACTTTTAAGTAGTGGGTACAGTCATAAAAACAAAGAAACACACTAACTAGATAAAAGAAAAATACATGGTAGAATTTTTTTGAAATTAAAGTTTAAAATTAAAGCTAGCAAGACTTTCAACTTTTCAAAAGACATAGAAATAGGTTCAATCATAATTAACTAAAACACATTACTCATCACAAAACAACAATTACTACAGTAGGACTTAAAGAAAATACTAAAAAAACACAAACATCACAATAACAATTAAACAAAACAAAAGTCTAACATATCACATAGTCTAACAAGTACACAAACTCAAATGTCTCAAGTTCACACCACATAGTCTATCACATATTACAACTATAAAAATAACTTAGTCCTCCTCATCATCTGAATCACCATTGTTCCAAACATTTGTAGGCACATAATCAGGGTATCTTGGATATGAACGAAATTCCACTCCTTGGTTACCCCTAATAAGCCTTCCCAAAGATGAGTGAAATTTCTCCTCATAATCACTATGCCTTCTAGCATACCCACCAATATGATCTATTAAATTTTCTAAATTTCGTATTTTATCTGCGGTATAATTAATATTATACATCATCCTCTGCAATATTTGATTCTGAGTTTCAGTAGTCTCACCTCTAGAAGTAGATGCTCGCAAGGTAGATGGTCTCGATGTAGAAGCAGTAGAGTGGATGCAGCAGACGTCGATAATCCATAACTTCTTGAAAATCCTCCTCTCCAACCAAAAATAAAGTGCTCAGAATATGATTTCCCATTTACACTTGTAATTGGATTTTGAGACAGCAGCACTTCTTCCCAGCTATCGTACCTCACACCAGCCTATTTACACAAAGAAAAGATCAAGGAAGCAAATCTCAGACCTGCAGTAGTAGCGGATTTGAGAGAACTGATGATAGTATGATAAATCAAAGCTCCAATATTGATAAGCATGCCTTCCTGAATATGATAATTCAACATTTCTCTCTCCCTCGTAACTTCAGTAAGATGATTCGTCGGTAACAGATGAGCTGAAATAAAGTAGTCCCACGCCTTTGATGGTGTACTTAACTTTGAAGTGGAAAAAGTTGACTCTCCTCTCATTTGTAATTTTCCAGAGTCCCCTTCCAATAGTTAAATATGAAATATTCTCATCTAGTTTCATCTCATTTGGACTATAGTTCGCATAAAAAACACAAAGTATCAGGCTGTAAATGGTTGAACATATTGATTACCTCCAGAAAAAAACCTACCAATTTTCCTCTAACCATGACTCGATCCTCTTCCGCCTCAGGAAGGTTTGCATAAAACTCCCATACTACAAATATCACATCCACAATAGAAAAACAACAGAATCATTCCCATTGTTGGTTAATGATCAAGTCTTCCACGGATCCACCTGGATTTTTGAAACACCTCTTAGGAATCAATTTTCGTGACTATAGAGCATCACTATATTTGTCCTGAGCTTTTGAACTCACAAACTTGCTCAAATCAAAGTGGGTCTTTCCCATACTCTTCATTCTTGGGGCCATTCTTGAAATTTTAAAAAATTCCACAATAACTTCAAAAATCAACTCTAATCTACTAAACTCTACTCCTATAAGCATAAATTACAATTTTGATGCAATTTCCATAGATTTTTCTTCACTTTTCGTAATGAATAGTGATTTTTGGGTTTTTCCAAATGTACTCTAAATACATGGTGCAAATTCAAAAATTTTACATAGAAGTAAAGCTCTTACCTTAAGAAATCCAAATCTAGCAAATGTGGCCCAAATCCACCAAGAAATCTCCACGAAAAGGTTTGACATAACTTCAAAATCACAAACTCAAGAGGAAGAAGATGACGGAAGGAGTAAAAATGGCAATTTTTGGGGTGATTTTTCACGTTTAACCATTCACGAACCGGTTTTAAAGAGCCGACGCTTAAGCGCGGATAAGTAGTGCTTAGTCTCCTGCCTCTTGGGTTACATTGTGATTAAGTGCGAGGATGTGGTGCTTAGGTGCCAGTGTACAATTTTTGATATTTTTGAATTTAAGTAACATGCACTATTAGCCTAAGTATATCACCCCTAAATGGTCTTACAACCTTAAATTATTATTTTATTCTCCTCTAACTCAAAATTCCCCAATATAACTAATTTGATTTGAGGCTAAAATAACACAAATTCTTACACAAACAAACACATATATTCATTTATGAACTATTACAAGCAACATTAAACACATAATTCTCATTCCAAAGAGTCTCGGATGAGAAAATTTTCCCAAATACAAACACTAAACAAACATACTCATCTATACAAATAAAAGACATAAACAATAGAAATAAGATTTAACACTAAAACCTAAAAAAAAGACTCCTAACAAACAAACTCTAACATTGAACTTAATTCCATTCTTCATTTGTTGGAACAAATTTCTGTCTTTCATTAGTCTCTCCTTGGGCATTCGAAATATAGAGTTGATAAAACGGACGGTGGTGACGAGCTCTAATACAATCTTCTTCAATCCATTTTTTCTTAAGATACATCATCTTATTCTCTTCTTCTATATAACTAGTATGGCTAAGTTACATTTTCAATTGCCATCCTGTATGCTCTAGGTGTGCATTAACTTCATTTACCTTTTTCTCAAGTAAAGCCATGCTAGTCTCAATTTTGTTGATCTTTGTCGCTTTTCCTTCAATACTAACGGCTACAAAACTGTTATACATCTCTTGTGCACATTGACTAATGAGTTTATTCCTCATGGTTTCTTCCTTTTTCTTCAAATCCATCTCCCTTGAAGACATTTTTTCAAAATCTCTCTTTCTCTTAGACTAGGGCTAAAAATGATTCTGGGTGAATCCATCAAATAACTTCTAGGCACGTCCTAAAACCGCCATTACACATTTAAGTTGACCAATTGGTGGTTAAAGCTTCTATAAATTGAATTTTACACATGGTTTTTAATATCCAGGCTTAAATGCCAAATATTGGCGCTTAAGTGCCAATAATCAATTTTGCACTAGTCAATTTAACGTCCAAATTCTCATTCTGACATGTCTAGATCACTAAAATAAAGTCTTCAAATCAATACTAACACATAATAGTCAAGAAAATACTACCCCAAATTTTCTTAATCACTCACAAATAACAATCAAAGCAAAAACATAGTGATAACTATGAGTTGTCTCCCACAAAACGCTTGGTTTTACGTCGTCAGCCCGACGTAACCGGTGCTTATTCTGGTTAACCCTACATCATTAAATTTTTAAATTTACGCTAATCCCCTACAAAATAATGTTTCAAACTTTGACCATTCACTTTAAATACTTTCTCAGTTTTAGAATCTTTGATATCCACAGCTCTATAAGGATAAACTTTCATCACAACAAATGGACCCATCCACCTGGACTTAAATTTGCCTGGAAATAATCTTAACCTCACATTATATAGCAAAACTTGATGCCCTTGATGAAAATTTTTATCAAGAATCCTTCAATCATGCCACATCTTTATCTTTTCTTTGTAAATCTTAGCACTCTCATAAGACTCATTCCTTATCCCTTCTTAATTGTAATAATCTTTTCTTACCAGCATCTTCCGAATTATAATTGAACTCTTTAATCACCCAATATTCTTTATACTCAAGTTTGATTGGTAAATGAAAAGCTTTCCCAAATATTAGCCTATATGGGGACATTCTTGTAGGAGTTTTGTATGCAGTCCTATAAGCCCACAAAGCAAAATCATGTTTGACTGGCCAATCCATTTTTGTGGATTCACAGATTTTCCCATAATTATTTTAATTTCTCGATAGGATAATTCAACCAAACTACTTGCCTGAGGATGATAAGTAGTAGCAATTCTATGGTTTATATGATATTTCTTTAATAATTTCTTCATTATGGCGTTTCTGAAATGACTTCCCTCATAAGTTAGGATAACTCTTGGCATCTGTCGGCACTATTTTTGGTGTGGGGTTTGCCCGTAAGAAGCTGTCAGTCATCGAAATTGAAGTCCCGTTGCCCGCTTTGGAAGGATGTTAAAAAAGTTGAGTTTTGAAAAAGATGAAGTCAAACTGACCCCATAATTTTCATATTTTAAATGAAAGAGCGCTTTACCTCAAATCATGTATCAATCCCGAAGGATGAACACAACAATTGAAGGTGAGGCTCAATCNGTTAGGTTCCAAAGAGCTTAGGGATGAAGCCTCTGGCTCTGGTGTAAAGCCTATGTATGATTTCGATCAATTGGTTGAGAGCTATGGTAGAGGCTATTTCAGAGGGGGAATTGATGGGGGTTTGGCTTCTTTCGCGAGGGGGAATTGATGGGGGTTTGTCTTCTTTCTCTGTTGTGAAGGTGTAGGGCCAATTAATTTGGAGTTTAGTGCTGTGTAGGTTGGGATTGGGATTCGTCCTGGTCTCGGGCAAGGATANGCAACCGTAGGTTACCTCCTCCGAGAGTTCCCGATCTTCCAGTAGAGACGTTTTAATTTAGTTGAAGTTGTAATTTTGTGATGTTTGTGATTAAATTTTGAGTTGTCTTATGTTTTTGAAATGTTGTGAGGTATTTTTGTTTGAAATTTTGTTTTTGGGTTTTGGTTTTGTTTTATTTTTAACATGCAANTTTTTGGTTTTGGTTTTGGTTTTGTTTTATTTTTAACATGCAAGTGTTTTTTATGCAGTAAGTATGGTACAAGCATAAAAGAAAAGCAGTAGAAAAGTACAAGAAGGACCGTAAAATGCTCAAAACTGTAAAAGTGTACCTGGCGAGTCTTCTCGTTCCACCACCTGAAACTTAAAATGCATGTTAGGGCATTTATGAAGAGCCAAATTTGCAGGTATAAAAGTACAGTATGAAAGTACAAGAAAAGCAATGCTAAAAAAAAAAATCTGTAAAAGTGTACCTGGCGAGTCTTCTCGTTCCACCACCTGAAACTTAAAATGCATGTTAAAAAAGCATCATTGTTTAGCATGCAAGTTTGCAGGTATAAAAGCACAGTATGAAAGTACAAGAAAGACAACGCTAAAAACTGTAAAAGCACAAGCATAAAAGAAAAGCAGTAGAAAAGTACAAGAAAGACTGTAAAACGCGGTAAACTGTAAAAGTTTACCTGACGAGTCTTCTCGTTCCACCACCTGAAACTCAAAATGCAAGGTAGAGCATTTATGTTTATAGAGCTAAGGTATGTAAATACATGCATAAAAAAAGTGCAATAGGAAAGTACAAGAAAGACTGTAAAACGTTGTAAACTGTAAAAGTGTATAAAAAAAAGCAGTAGAAAAGTACAAGAAAGACTGTAAAACGCTGTAAACTGTAAAAGTGTAAAGGTATAAAAGTACAGTACGAAAGTACAAGAAAAACAACGCTGAAAAATTGTAAAAGTGTACCTAGAGTCTTCTCGTTCCACCACCTGAAACTCAAAATGCATGTCAGAGCATTTATGTATATATAGCTAAAAAGTAGTAGAAAAGTACAAGAAAGACCGTAAAACTCAGTAAACTATAAAAATGTACCTGACGAGTCTTCACACAAGAAAGACTGTAAAATGCTGTAAACTGTAAAAGTGTACCTGACGAGTCTTCTCGTTCTTATAAGAAAGACTATAAAACGCTGTAAACTGTAAAAGTGTACCTGGCGAGTCTTCTTGTTCCAAGAAAAGTACAAGAAAGACTATAAAACGTGGTAAACTGTAAAAGTGTACCTGAAGAGTCTTCTCGTTCCAATACCTGCATGCATGTCAACTTAAAAGTGTACCTGACGAGTCTTCTCGTTCCACCACCTGAAACTCAAAATGCATGTCAAAATTATGTATATAGAGCTGGAAAAGTAAAGTTTTGAAAACCTTCCTAACTCTATGTTGTGTATTAAGGGTGTATATAGAGCTGGAAAAGTAAAGTTTTGGAGACCTTCCTAACTCTATGTTGTATATTGAAGTATATAGAGCTGGAAAAGTAAAATTTTGGAGACCTTCCTAACTCTATGTTGTGTATTGAAGCTCCTTAAGTTTCAAGGATAATATTTCTTGTTCCACCACCTGAAACTCAAAATGCATGTCAGAGCATTTATAGTGCTGGAAAAGTAAAAACCTTCCTAACTCTATGTTGTGTATTGAAGGCTGGAAAAGTAAAGTTTTGGAAACCTTCCTAACTCTATGTTGTGTATTGAGGGTCCTTAAAACTAGAAAAGTAAAGTTTTGGAAACCTTCCTAACTCTATTTTGTGTATTGGGGGTCCTTAAATTCTCTAGAAAAGTAAAGTTTTGGAAACCTTCCTAACTCTATTTTGTGTATTGGGGGTCCTTAAATTCTAAAAGTAAAGTTTTGGAAACCTTCCTAACTCTATGTTGTGTATTGGGAGTCCTTAAATTTTAGGGATAATATTATTAAGCAAAACATATTAAATTTAATAGATCCCTAAGGTATTCACGAAGTTAAGAGTAGGGAGCAGGTCCATGCAA
>JXCR01055743.1:261237-273068 GCA_002079205.1 Phalaenopsis hybrid cultivar | reverse complement strand
ATGTTTTGCTATATCAGCTCCATTCCCTTTCAGAATCAAAATGGATCCTCTTGGTAAGGAAANTATTTCGAACGAGCCGAACACGAGCCAAGCCTGAGCTCGCTCAAGCTCGGCTCGTTTACAGCCCTATTGACAACACATTTGTATCATGCACTCTAGCTACCTTTCTAGGGTTTACTCTTTGATAAGGCCACTGGAAATTGTTAGTGTCCATTTCTTCAATCAAAGATTAAGCCTCAAAAAATGGTTTTGACATGATTGAACCGCCAGCAACAACATCAATACTAGATCTAAGGGATTTTATTTAACCATTATAAAAAGTTTGAATTTTTAACCAATCAGGCAGAACATGATGTGAGCACTTCTTAAGAAGTTCCTTAAATTGTTCTCATGCCTCATAAATTTATTCACCTACTAACTGATAAAATGAAGTAATATCATTCCTAAGTTTAGCGATTTTTGAAGGTGGGAAATACTTAGCTAGAAATTTTTGGGCTAAGTCACTTCAAGTCCTAGTTGATCTTGGTGCTAATTCATTCAACTATATTTTAGTCTTATCCCTCAAGGAAAAATTCAAAGGCCTAAGTATAACAACGTTGTACGATACACCATTATAATGAAATATAGCGCAAAGTTCTATAAAACTTGCTAAGTGTAAATTTGAATCCTCAGACGAGGTTCCCCCTAATTAGTTAATCTGCACCTTTTGGATAATAATAGGCTTCAGTTCAAATGTATTAGCTTCTACAGCAGGCTTCAGTTCAAATGTCGTAGGAGTAGCGCAATCCTCCAATGGTCTATGTGCTTTATGAAGAAAATTAATTGGTATTTGATTATCTAAATTGTTTTATTGATTGATCATCATTTATCCTTTAAGTTCTTGAAGTTGTTTTTGTTTTCTAATTTGACTAATCATTCTGTCTAGTTCTAAATCGTATGGCACAAGCCCTATAGGTCCTGAACTACACACACACAATTAAAGGTTCAACTAGTAAGTTTAACACAAACACTCAAAAAAAATCTTTTTTTTTTCTCTCTCTCTCTCTCTCTTTTTAATTCTTTCATTTAAAAAAACTCCTACACATTAAAAATACAATACAATTTTCCAAATCTAAGTCTAATTAATTCAAATAAAATTTTCCTAAGTTAACTACACCGTAGCTCCCCGGTAACTGTGCCAACAACTTGATACCTTCCCAGTTCAGGTGCACTTTCACGTTGGGGTTTCATGCAATAATACGTGTCATATCAGTAATAATGAATATATAAGTCTGGAATATCGATCCCACATGGAGCACAACTTTTAAAGTCTTAGGACAAGTTCTAGTCTTCTAAAACTAGTTCTTAGCTTGGAAATTAGATTAGGTTGAAGATTTGTAAACTAATACAACAGAGTTGCAATCTATCGTAAATGTTATATCCTACAAAAAATCCTACTTAACTTACTTGAATTGTTGATTTTCAAGAAATAAAACTACCCTCTCTTGTAATGATATAAGCGGTGTGCAGGAATATAGCACTTTAAATTGCAAATGTGGCTAGTGACAAATTGGAGCAATTCTATTCTTTACCCTCTCCCGAGTGCATATGAAGTTTGGTTAAACTAGTTTTAATCTCTTAAACCCCAGTTTGATCCCGTCAAAGTTTATTTCTCTATCTATTTACTTCTCCCTATAGTTTACTTTTTCTTCATAACCTATAGTTCAATGTGAATACTCTAATTGTTCCTCCATAGCTTTCACGAGTCATTATAGATCACAATGATTTTTAACTAATCACTTGGCCAAAATGAAAAGTAAATTAAGCCTCGAAGAATACTCATCACATTAAAAAGTAAAAATCAAATTTAAAAAAATTCTACAATTTCTACATAACATACTTGTTTGTCACAAGAGAAAGGTAATAAGGATCTACTCACAATGCATCAAGGAAACAATACAAGTCATTCTTATAAATAAAGCATATACATTAGAATTATGTTTACAAACAATACAAAATGAAATAGAACGGAATACATAGCTTTTTTCTTACACAATGATGAAAAATCCTTGACAAAGGATCTTCAAATACTTCTTGCAATGTTGAGTTCTGTCTTACAATTTGCACACCTCTCAATCCTCACCAATATTAAGTAAAATAATTAAAGAAAATACAAAGTATTGCCCTAAAAAATCCTATGGATTTCCTTTAGGATTTCTGCAATAGTTAGCCCTTTTACCTTTCTTCTTTTCCTCTTTGATCTCCAAATATGTCCATATAACCCCCTCCGACTCCTTGGATCATGTGAAATAACTGTAGAAATTGGCTCCAGGCAGTTTGAGCGCCTAGGTGCCACATGGCTAGCTCTGAGGCGCCAAGCAATTTGTCTTGGTCAGTTGGGTTCTGGCGCCAAGACGTTCACTAGTTGGTGCCAAGGCACCTGGTTGGAGCGCCTTGGTGCCCAAAGCCTGGTGCCTAAGCGCCAGTCTACTAATCTTCAATTTGGTTTGTTTCACCTCTGCTTCGCTCCATTTCAACTCAATTTTGCTCCATGCATCCTACCTATTGTAACTGCAAAAAAACATAAAAATTTCTTTCTTTAAAGTATAATTTCATCATAAACTGCAAAAAAACATAAAAAATTCTTTTTTTAAAGTATAATTTCATCCATAAATAAGTGTAAAATATAAAGAAAATTAAACATGTTTTAGGACACATCAACGCCTGATCGCTCGTTTCCTCATTAATCTTGATGGACGTAGATTCTTGTATAAGAGATTCTCTTATATTAGAATAAACTCTCTAGTAGAGATCCATTGAATAACTACAGTCATTTTAGAAAATAAATGAATGTTATCTGAACCTAGAAGTTTCACGTCCGGACGAGTGGCTGCCTCGAACCCTCTTCTCATCTCTATCATGACTTTTGGTTGAACCTCTTTATTACGTGGCTTCTTCTCAGTGAGCTCGGTGAGCCTCTTTAGCCGCCTCTTCTCCTCCATCGCATTTGAGTTGCCCTAAAGCATAACAATCATCATCTTGAACTTCTTAGGGTTGAGGACTTTATTCACTTTCACACCCTCAGTGTACTATATAACGAACAACTGCTTGCCCTCAATCGCTGAGGCCAAAGATTGGATCCAAAGATGCACTGAATCTAATCTCTTATATACTCTATAGCTTGCCAGGCCTAAATTTTCTAGTGCTTGACCGATACAATGTCAAACAAGTATTTCCAATAGTTTATTTTATTTTCCAAACATGACAGATGAAATTTCTAAGTTGAACTAATGACAACTTATTCGTCTGTTTTGATCCTAAAGGAAAATTTGTATGTAAATAGCTATTGGGACTAGGGTACTTCATTTGTTAGTAGAACATCACATAAGTTGTGATTACTACAAAAGAACTTGGCTTAATCTGGGTGGGGATCACCCCGTAGTGATTCATGATTAACTGAAGCTGCTTGTAGAGATGAAGACAAAGATCCCATTAAGAGTGATACCAATAGAAGACCAGCTCATTTTTAGATCATTGGTTGCCCGTTGGTCCAGACCAGTGGCATGAAGGCTAAACTTAGCTTTGAAGATTCAACCTTTTTCAAGCATGGCAGCATCTCTCGCAAACAATGTAGATTTTTTAGCAGACCACTCAACCCCAACCCACTTGAGAGAGTACTTGTTGGCCATGAGAACAAAAGCTAAGAAATCGGGTGAAGAACAGGTGGTTGACCAAAAGAAGGGAAGGAATGAAATTAAAAATGAAGAAATAGCCAATTTTTAGCCCTTATATATAGGGGCGCTAGTGGAATTTCAAACATCGTGGCACATCCACATGTTAATTTCATACACCCAAATCACATCAACAAAAAAATAGAGGAAAAATACTAAAGGGAGAAATTTAAATTTTCAAAAATTAATAAAAATACATTTAATGCCAAAATAAAATATTTTACAAGCAGGTCCTTAGTTTCCTTAGTAGAGACATACACATGCCGAACTATTTACTCGAACAATACATATTCTTTGAACCTAAGCTTGTCTACACCATTGAATTGGGTCTAGGCTTGCATGACTGATTAAATTGATTAACTATTGACCGGCTCCACCCAAAGAGTAACTAACTCCATATAGTGCCCTAGCCACAGGGCCGTCAACTCTTGTTGAAGATTTAACATCTGCATTTGGTTGTGGACCGCAAGTCCCATTTTTAGGACCCTCATGAGGGTCAGCCAAGATGTTAACCGCCTCTCACTTGTTTGGTGCCCAAGCCAGATACCCTTTGCCTGCACTGAAAGAGAGAACTCAGATGACATTTGGTAGTGCATGAAAGTAAATTATATCACCATCACATTCATAACAACTAATCCAACGTGGATCACAGAATGAGGGGCATCACTCACCATACACAGATAGGGAGTTAATAGCCACTCAACCAGACTGTGGTTTCAAATACGTAGGCACCTAATCCTACTTAGTATCCACTATTTCATCCCCAAGGCCTAGTTTTAGAACTAAGACTACTTAATTGGTGGGCCGCGAGGTTCTTGCTTCCATTTGGCAGACTAACTAGATGCATGCTTGCCATAGCAGACACAGGTGTCGTTGTGTCAACTGTTTGGCATCCTTCCATTTTTCATAGGGTGATGAAGATTTCTAATAAGGCAAACTCATCCATAGCCACTGCTTTTTATATGTGAGTTGCTTCACTCGTCTCACACCTTCATGGTGGCTTCATTCTCATGGTCTCATTGCTACCCCAGATTTCTTCTCACCCTTGGGTCCCCTTTGCCCATGTTCATTATTCTAGCCTTCTCTTCCTAAATGGGGTCGTCCCCTTCATGTCACTTCTTCCTCTCAAAAACCTTCTCTTGAGGGGTCTGCTACCTAGAATCACCAAGGGCTTGCACTAGTATTTCCTCAGTCATAAGGTTTTCCAGGATTTTCTTGTCACTCGCCATGAGGGTCCTTCTAGAACTAACTAACAAAATATTGTGCTCTAAGATAATAAAGATAATGAAAGTGCCAATATGCCGTATTTATAAGAGGCCATGGACATGAAAATCCAATAAACAAGTATTAAAGTACTGAATATTAAAATAAATTAATTTTCTATTTACACTAAGTTCACTTGTTTTTATCGCTACAAAACTTTCAAGAATTAAGAGGAAAAAAAGTAATTATGTATAACAAAAATGCGTTGGCACAAATCTCGATGAAATTTAATGGGCAACAAGACAAAAAAGTATGTTGAATGATGGTTCATAAAAAGGAAGTAGGAACCACATTAGTAGAAGACTAAAAGATCCCATTGACTAGCTAAAACTCTCTCAGAACAAGACACGGGTCAACTGAATAAAGTATAATCGAGCCAAAGATCATGACCAATCCAAATGAGGAATGGAGTCTTTCCAACTCTAGCTCAAGCATCTCCATATTCTTAAAATAAGTGTCGAAGGCTTTTAAAGGGATCTTATGTTCTTTTTACTGCACACTCATCATGCCAATCAGATGGATCTCTTGCCAAAGGGGTATTCTACCTATCTATTATGGGGTCCACCCTCTACTTGATAGCCTAGCTTTGTTCTAGCAGCACGGGTTTTCCGTCCAAGGCTCAACAGTCGATAATCAAACCAAGACAGTCCTTTGACTGACTAAGGCCAAGTGACGACGAGCTCAACCAAGCAAATGTCTTCAGAAGACCAGAGATTTGTATAGCCAACCAGAGGTCAACTCTGCAAACCAAAGGGTTGCAAGCCGACCGAAGGCCAGTCGTACGACTGAGCAAAGTCTAGGCAACTGAAGGACCATTAGGGTCAATTGACCACCCTAACTCAACAAAGTCAACTGAATGTCCTTGGCCGACCTAGAGGTCTCAGACCCTTGTTGAGAAGCCCCCCAAAGTTTAATGTTTGGAGAGAAAACTATGGAGACCTCCAAACTAGAAAGGGAAATGCCAAGCAAAAATAACATTCATTAACAGAAATAAGGATAATGCCATTCAAATTGTTTCAACCTTTAACTTTGTCGTCCATCGCCTTTTTCACAATATGAAGAATAGTAGAGTTTCTACAAGTATGCTTGTCATTGAACCATTGATTTCTTTCTCGCCATATGTAATATAGTATGCAAAATGTAGTCAATTAATAAAACATTATTGGCTCTAGCAATGATAGAACTAATATCCTTAGTATAGTTGATAGGCAAGGCCTTAGCAAAAAAAATTGAAGCCTCCCACATACAAGAGCATAATAGTTGGAAGGTGATAAGGCATTCAAAATTCATGTTATTTATCAATATTAACGGCTAGTATTTATTTGAAGTTATTGCGAGAAATTTTTTTTATGATAATAATTATCAGTAAGAAAACTTAGAGGTTAAAGTGATATGCATTAGCTATTCTATGCCAAGACGGAGTTATATGTTAGTGTAAGAGTGGGTAAATGTACACTTCAAATTTTGTTACAAAGATACAAATTTTTATGTCACATCAAACCCTCGTGCACTTATAAATTGCTATTTTTTACATTATTGTCTATTTAAATTTCAAAATGTTTCTATCTCGAAAGATTTACATTGCCACACAACTTCTATGTATTTACATATCAAACATTTAAACTTTGACATTTATATTTATTACCAATTAATCTAAAAATGAACATATGTATTTCACTTTTCAAAAATAAGTGATGATGTTATGTTTGATGTGATATAAAAAAAATTAAATGTTATAAAAATAATATTTAAATGTCCAATTATATAACTAATTACTTAAAATTTGATTCACTCTGCAAAAAAAAAAAAAAAAAANAAAAAAAAAAAAAAAAAAAAAAAAAATTCGGTGGATCAGGAGTAGGGCTGCAAACGAGCCGAACACGAGCGAGCCAGGCTTAGCTTGTGTTCGGCTCGTTTATATTTCGAGCTCAAAAATTTTGTTTGTGTTCGGCTTGTTTGCTTAGCGAGCTGAACACGGGCCGTTCACAAACAAAGAGTTGTTTTGACAATCCTAATCACGTAGCCATAAGATGTTAATAATTAAGACAAGATTTAAAATATCATTTGAATCTAATTTAGTAATTTTATTCTATTTTCTTAATTAATACTTTTAATTGATCATAAATCGTTATAGTCAATTAAATTTTTTAAAAATATATAACTGATAAGTAGTATTTCGAGCCAAAACGAGTCGAACTCGAACGAACAAATATTTGTCTTTCGTGTTCGGCTCGTTAGCTTAGCGCTTAGCGAACGAGCCAAACACGAGCTTCTTAACAAGTCGAACATGAGCTGTTCGCGAACAACGAGCCATTTTGACAGCCCTAATCAGGAGGCTTCCGTTCAACATGCTGCAATATTGTTAGTATTTAAATGCTGCTCAAGCGAAATTCTCATATAACTACTCAATTATCGTAAAATTTTGATTTACTCTCACTTTCGATTGATTGATACTCGTGAAACTCCACAATTACAGAAATTTACTTTTTGTTTAACATCTTTCACAATAGTTTTCATTAACCGCAATAATTATATTCCACTGTTAATAGATTCTAAAACAAAACACCAGTCTATTTCCTCTAGTCCACTGCAATAATCGTCGTCCTTTATGCAACGTCGACTCACAAATTCCTACTCTTCTTACCATCCTATCACACTCACAACTTTACTAAAAAAAAATGTTATATTATGACTCTTTGCTTGTAATTCTCATTTGGGGGCAGTTTATGAGTGCGGACGGTATTTTTAAAATTTCATCCCACTGTTTGAAAAATACATTCAGCAACTTATCCATAAACACGGTTAGATTTTTACGCTAAACGCAGGCCGCAGGTCGAACCCGTAAGGCCACCCGCGGGCCGTGTTACAGAATAAACTGCTTATCTGAATAATCACAAACTACAAAAAAAAAATACCTGTAATCAGCTTTGAGCACTCAAATGAAATTGCATCTAAAAGGTTCAGCAATTTTTTTTAAAAACTCGTATCTAATTGCGTGCAAGGGTCCAATGTAAATCTAATAAAAGTATGGGGGCATGGGNAGTCTCGCTCGTGTTCGGCTCGTTTACACCCCTACCCCTACGGCCACCCGTGGGCCGTGTTACAGGATAAACTACTTATCTAAATGAGTACAAGCTATCCAAAAGAGCACTTAAATGAAATTGCATCTAAAAGGTTCAGCAATTTTTTTAAAAAACTGGCATCTAATTGCGTGCAAGGGTCCAATGCAAATCTAATAAAAGCATGGGGGCATGGAACAAAACACACATTGAAATAGAAGAAACCCCATCCGACCCACTCCTGCCGTACAAGTGGCAGTGACTTGCGCCACGGGTCGCGGTCCCGCTCTTTAACCCCGTGAAAAGACGAAACCAAACTGTTCCCTTCTGCCCTCCACTCTTCCGAAAAAGTGAGGACTAAATTCTAGTTGGAAGAATAACAACAAAACAAAGCAAAGTCTCTCCACTTGCTTTACTTCCATCCAACTCCTATTCTCTTTCTCCTTCCTCGAAGGGGAAAAAAGACATTGCCTTAAAAGTAGTAAATAAAGATGGGGTTGTCTCCACACACCCAACATCTCCAACCTAGTAAAAGAAGAAACAATTATAATAAATAGTTAGCAAAGCAAGCTATGTCCATGAAGAAATGTTTCTAAAGGAAATAAAAGGTTTTAAAAATTGAAAATTATTGAAGGATATTTTATTATATATAGTTCATAAGAATAATTATTTATATTTCATATAGATAATATGCCATTTTCTTTTCTTGTCATTAGGTGTTATAAATTGGGTTGCTTAGTGGGCAATCATGTTTATACTATTTTTTATGTTTTGTTTAAGTAATGATAATTATGATTAGTAATAATTAAATAAAATTAAAGTTCATAGTATAATGATATCTAACTCACATTAAAAGTCACATTTCAATACAAACGAATTAGTAGTAATAGTTTTTTTTTATGTGAAATTAAAGATCTAACTATTATGGAGGTAAATATTAAGTTTAGATGTTAAATACATAAATAGGTAAGATTTTCTCGTGTATATATATATATATAAATAGTTGATAAATTTTTATTATAAAAAGTATTTTGAAATGTTGAACACATATAGCTTTTCAAAGAAGAGATAATGATTAATGAGAAGTCTTTATTTCTATACATAATTGATGTTATTTTCATCATTAAGAAATGCATCTCGAGTTAAAAGGGCCCAAAGAGAGATCATATTTAATCTAATAGATCTTCTCAGTAAAAAATTGTCGTGAAGATTTATCTTATACGTCAATATATATTTTCTTGATTGTTTTTTGTTTTTCTTCGGTATCCCATCAAATAAAAAGATGAATAATTGTTAGACATAAATTCAAAATATCAAAATATTTTATATAACTGCAAAATTTGGAACTCACGGTTTTCCCTCTTAAACTTTATTCTCTCCAACTTAATCACTATATTTTCTTAGTAGATTGAAATGTTTTTAGATGTGCTATTTTTCATTTTATCGATATCCTTAATTAAAGTTGAGGAAAAAAAATAATATGCTGTAAATATTTTATGCCCATTATGATATAAACAACTGATCCTGATATTTTTTATATGTAAGGATTTATGAAGTTGACACCACAACTTGAAGATTTTAATCCCCGATAATGGCGCCAAAAACTTGATCTCAAGCAAAGTAAGATTTCAATTATATTTGTAGAGATTCTACGAAAGTATACGTATTGTTATCAAGTAATATAAGACTTTCTGATTAAGCCCCGAATATTGATCCTATGGAGATCAAGGTTAATCACGACGGCTTTCAAGAGAAGCTCTAGTCTAGAATAACACGCCCTAACTTGGAAGGTCGATAAATGTTTGATTTTGATTATATCCTACAATCATCACTATAATAATACTTCTACTCCTAAACTAAAATACTTCGTGAAAATTAGAAAGTGGGGTTTAATATATTAAAAATACTCTTTCTCATATAATGAAATTAGTGACATGTGTAAAACTAAAACAAGTAGTGAGAGTGATTGTGATAAATCAGAGTAATTATATTCTTTATCCTTACTAGAGATGCTATAAAAAATATTGGTTAATCTAAAATTTGAATAGTTCTAAAGATGGGCTAGGTAGAGAAGATACTAGCTCTCACTCTAGAGTTTCCACTTATCCCTTCAGCTGGAGGCTAACGTCTCACATCAAAACCTAAAACAATAGACCAAATTAGGGGGCTTTAGCTTGTCACTCTAAAGTCCTCTAATTCTGCACCCATCAAAGTTTATTTCTCTATTTTTTGCACTCAACCATATGGACTATAGTCTCATCCATACAATCTTATGTGATTCCACCATATTTGATTGAGACAACACATTCCGGATTTTACATGTTCTCACAACAGATTTTAACATGCAAGATGATCAGGTTTACATGTAAATGAAGAACAAAGTAAAATCATCACAATATATTCTCACTCTACTCAATTCTATATCATGCACATGCATACTAACTCATTACAAGAGGGAAGAGTAAAGAAAATTACTCACTACACATGGAGAAACAACAAAAACTTTTCATTGAACATGACTTTGAAACATACAACCAAAGTACTAATTGAAATCAAAACACAATGAAAATACTTATCTCTAATGGAAATTGAACTCTCCTTGTATAGCAAAAGCAATCTCCTTACAATCCTCTCCAAGAACAAAGTGAAAAGAAAAGAAGAAACCTCTCACTCTCTCTCTTTCTCCCTCACCTTGTTGTCCCACTTGGGGCTCACACCCAAGCCTTTTTCTTCTTCTCCAAGTCTTCTTCTCTTCTTCTAATTAAATCAAGAGTCCAAGAGTCATTTTGAAAACATTTCCAAGCCTTTTTTTATAATTTCTCAAGAGATGCTTAAGTGTCTCTTAAAAAATGTCCAGATTCAGCGAATCTTCCAAATGGTGCCTCAAGTGAATCTTCATAACTCCATATAACTACCCCATATTCTTCTATAAAGTCCCTTTTCTCATTTCGAATGAATTCCCCAAAAGACACATGAAGCAACACTTCAAAAATCGTCCAAATCTGACGTATATTCTAGAAGATATGTTGAAACCCGTCTCCGGTGCCTAAGTGCCCTCCTCTCTGTCTGGTGGCACCTAAGTGCCATATTTGGGCGCTTAATTGTAGGGCACAGACACTTAAGTGCCCGATTTTGGTCCCCATGGCTCCGGTGTGCCCCGATTTGACCCGATTTACTCCGGTTTGCTCTGTTTTGGTCCATTTTTTTCCTTTTGCTCCAATCACTCCAAATTCTTCAATTTGATGTACCTACAACCAAAAACACAAGAAAACATACCTTTAAAGTGCAATATCATAATAAAATATAACATGAAAAATAGTACATTTTGCGTATTAAAATCCCCCAAACTTAAACATTACTTGTTCTCAAGTAATACTACATTTTAAAAATAATATATGTAGATTAGAGTTAATGGGTCATCCTTTAGAATTGCTAAAATTTTGTTCTAAGAACATGATAATTCAAATTAGAAGAACTTCTAGTGAATCAGACTAGCCTAGAAACTAAAATATTTATCATCAAACTTGGAAATTTGTTTTCCTATCTCATTCAGAAATATATGCAGATTTTTCAAACTTCGGATCCTATGAACTTTACTTTCTTGACTTAAGAACTCTCTTAAAAATAATTTTTACTAATATAAGTACAGAAAGAAAGCTTAGGATTGTTCTAAGTTCTTTGCTCTAGAAATATTCAAGTGAAACCAATTTTTGATTAGGACCTCTCCTCAAGCTTCTCCTCAATTTTTTTCGCATTTTCTTTTCTTTTTTAGGATCTTTTTGATCCATTTTTTTTCTTT
>JXCR01055743.1:216690-259025 GCA_002079205.1 Phalaenopsis hybrid cultivar | reverse complement strand
AGATTATGCAAATCCTACAGCAGATGAAATTCACTTATCTATCCAAAATCCTGATGTAGTTGCTAATTCATTTGAGTTTAAACTTGCTATTATCCAAATAGTACAAAACAATCAATTTGGAGGTACATAATGAAGATCCTAATTTACACCTCGCTAGTTTTTTAGAACTGTGTGCTACTTTTAAATATGATAGAGTTTCAAACGATGAAGATCCTAACTTACACCTCGCTAGTTTTTTAGAACTATGTGCTACTTTTAAATATGATGGAGTCTCAAATGTGTTGTTAGACTTAGACTTTTTCCTTTTTCACTGAGGGATAAGGCTAAGATGTGGTTAAATTCGTTAGCATTAGACTTAGACTTTTTCCTTTTTCACTTAGGGATAAGGCTAAGATGTGGTTAAATTTGTTAACACCTTAGACTTAGACTTTTTCCTTTTTCACTGAGGGATAAAGCTAAGTTGTGGTTAAACTCGTTAGTAGTCTTAGACTTTTTCCTTTTTCACTGAGGGATAAGGCTAAGATGTGGTTAAATTTGTTAGCAAAGACTTAGACTTTTTCCTTTTTCACTGAGGGATAAGGCTAAGATGTGGTTAAACTCGTTAGCTCCTACTTAGACTTTTTTCCTTTTTCACTGAGGGATAAGGCTAAGATGTGGTTAAACTCGTTAGCAGCTGGATCTATTAGAATTTGGGGAAAACTGTCACATAAATTTCTATCCAAATATTTCCCTCCATCCAAAACTACTAAACTAAGAAATCACATAACATCGTTCTGTCAGATTGATGGAGAGTCAATAAATCAAGCTTGGGAGAGATTTAAAGATCTTCTTAGGAAATGCTCTCATCATTCGTTACCAGACTGTTTAATAATTCAAACCTTTTATAATGGCTTAGCGGGATCTCTTAGATCGATTATAGATCCTGCGGCTGGTGGTTCTTTAATGTCAAAACCTTTTGATAAGGCTTATTCATTAATAGAAGAAATGACTACCAACAATTTTCAATGGTCCTCTGAGCGGGTAGNAGTTTTCCTACTCCATTTCTATACTTAAAATTCTAACATCCTTAAGATGACTCCACATAACAATAATCATTAAAAATAAAATGCAAATTTATTTATAGTACTTTTGAAAACAAGTAAGGTTTAAATTTGAAACGTTTTTCTTTTCCCCCCAAACTTATGCTCAAACATGAGTAATAGTGAAGTATAAAAATATGCGGCAGGGAAAGATCACTTTTACAATTTACTACACATCCTACAAAAATATAGACAAATAACACATGATAGAATATTGCAGTAGCAAGTAAATCTAGCATAAAAAGGCTTGACATAACACTGTAATGGAATTTTAAATGGTAGAACAGGTACAAACTGAAGATTAAACAAGAACTTGTTTTAAACTTTATAAAGGAATTGGTGGATGCTAACAAGTTTAAAATATTAAGATAAGTTTTGACATCTACAATGACTCATTCAACTTGACTCACAGATATAGACACACAAACTCCAATACATAAACTCACAGATTCATAAACAATCAACAACTGAGGTTAATCGAATCTCCCTTCCATTCACATTTCCCCTCCTTACTTTCAATTTCTAACAAAAGAAACTACACTTAATAACACGGTTGTATTATAAAACTTGGTTATTATCCATGGACCAGAGTTCCCTCATGTGTTGCCAATTTTGGGGTTACTCTAAGTCTAAGGTATACACCATCTGGTAAATAAAAATAGTGCAGTTCATCCAGATATTCGCTAAGTAAGTTCATGACCTTACTAAGTTAAGACAAAGTCAAATAAAGGAAGTAATAGAGTTGACATGTAGTGGTCCAAGTCCAAACTCGACATGCTTAAAGGTAATGCTCAGCTCCGGTTGAGAACTAAGTTGTAATAGACTTGTCAACCTGCTACTACCAAAAATCATATAAAAATCTAGTCATGACGAAGGAATTACCTTACAAGATTAATCCAATCCACTCTTACAAATTTAACATGGATCAAAGTCCAACATCTCACTAATATCCAATCCGACATAATAACAATCACACTAAACATATAACAAAGATAACCATGGGTTGCCTCCCATGAAGCGCTTGGTCTAACATCGACGACCAATGTTTACTCTGGTTGCCCTAGCATCAGAATCTCATTCATTTTGTCTGTATACCACGAAATATGTCATTCAATGATTTTGAATAACTCTTTCTTAGGAGATCTTTTACTGATTTCATCATTCAATTCAGGTTCTTCTTGTGATTAAGTCAAATCTGAAGATATAAAGACTGGTGGTGTAGATGAATTATCTAAATAGGTAGGCCTTAAAATTGTACGGGGGTACATTCATCTTAAGTTCGTGAGATTTTTCAACAGATGGAATTAAAATTTTACTATTTTTGATAACGTTCATCATTTCACACCTCTCCTGAATATACATACAATATTCTTTAAACAATGTTTTCAATTCATCATGAAAGTCCATTTCGATCTCATCTATTAGCTTACTCTCAAAACTTTCTTGGAAATGGTCTTTACTTAGATAATCAATTTCATCAACCCAAAAATAATCATTATCTTTTCTCAACTGGATACTTCATAGCCTTTAACACATCAAAAGTGGCTTCATAGTCATTAATATTCATAGTCAACTTTTCTTTTTGTACATCTATCATAGCCTATCCAGTTTCAATAAAAGGTCTCCCTAAAATAATTAGATTTTCTTTATCTTCCTCCATATCTAATATAATAAAGTATATATGAAAGATAAATTTAACCACTTTAATAAGCACGTCTTCTACAACCCCTTTTGGATAAATAATAGATTAATCAGCTAACTGAAGGGTTACAATTGTGGGAGAAATATCAACTAAACCTAACCTTCTAAATATAGATAGAGGCATCACATTAATGCTCGATCCTAAATCACATAAAGCTTTTCCACATAATCTTTGTCCAAATACACAAGGAATTGTTAAGCTAGAAGGATCTTTAAATTTCTTAGGAAGCTTTTTCTGAAATATAGCGCTGCACTCCTCACTTAGTGCAACTGTCTTGTAATCCCCAAATTTCCTTTTCTTATTTAATATCTCATTCATAAATTTTGCATAACTTGGCATCTGTTCCAAAGCTTCAGCGAAAGGAATATTTATCGTTAACTTCTTAAGTACTTCCATGAACTTTGAAAATTATTTATTCAAATCATATTTTCTAAGTCTTTGAGAAAATGGAGGTGGTGGTCTTTCTAAATTGATTTTAGTTGGAGATATTAATTTTTACAGATCCTTAGAAACATGTTCTTCAGGTCTATTAGTTTCTTTTGTTTCTCTCACAACTTCTTTCTCTTTTCTAACCACCTCTTCTATCTCTCTTCCACTTCTTAATTGGACAGCTTCTACATGTTCATCATTGTTTTATTTAGGGTTGATCTCAGTGTTGCTAGGAAGTGTTCCTTGGGGTCTATTACTAAGTGAATTAACAATTTATCCCAGTTGATTCTCTATGTTTCTAATCACAGTATTTTGCCCTTGCAACTGATTTCCCATTTTCAATACCACTTCTTCTATAGAGATCTTCTTATCCTCAGATTATTGATCATTGTTGAAGTCCGGTGGATATGAAGGTCTATAGTTTTTGTTTCCCTGATTATTCCAACTTCCATTAAGATTTGCATGATTATTTTCCCATTGTTGGTTTCCACCCCAAGTAGTATGATACAAATTCAAATTAGAATGATTCTTCCAACCTGGGTTGTAAGAGTTAGAATACAAGTTGTTTATGGTATTTAAAGTCTCATATGATAGGTTAGAGTCAATCATATGCCCTAATGAACTTTCCTCACTTACTGGCGTAAATTGAGATTGGTTCATTCCAAATTGGTCTAACTTCTTTGATATTGCAGCAACCTGAGATGCAAGAATTGCAATCACATCTGTATCATGAACACTGACTAACTTTTTAAGATTTTCTTTTCAGATGGCCAACAAAATTCATTTGTAGCCATTTCTTCAATTATCACATCTGCTTTATCAAATGATTTTGAAATTAATGATTCATCAGTGGCAGATTCAATTATAGACCTAAGGGATCCTACTAACCTATTGTAAGAAGTTTGAATGATTAACCAATTAGGCAGAGCATGGTGTGGACACTTACTAAGATGTTCCTTAAATCTTTCCCAGGCTTCGTATATTGATTCCCCTTTATACTGGCAAAATAAGATAATGTCATTACTAAATTTAGTAGTCCTTGAAGGTGGAAAATACTTAACTGGGAATTTCTGAGTTAACTCCTCCCAATTTTTAATAAAGCCATGTGCTAATGAGTATAACCACATTTTAACCTTATCCCTTAGTGAGAAAGGAAAAGGCCTTAATCTAATAACATCATCTGATATGCCGTTATAATGAAATGTAGCACAAAGTTCTAAAAAAAGTGATAAGTGTAAATAGGGATCCTCTGAAGGAATTCCCCCAAACTGGTTGTTCTGCACCAATTGGAAAATCGCTGGGTTAATTTCAAATGAGTCAGCTTCTATGATAGGGGTTTGTATAATTGAGTGAATACCATTTTTCGAAGGATTTACATAATCCCTTAATAATTTATGATGATTTTACAAGTTATTATTTTGAATGTTTTCCATTTCCATTTCTAGTTTTTCAAGTCCTTCATGTTTTTTGATTTTTTTTCTTTTTTTCTAACTCGGGATCATAAGACACAAGTCATGCAGATCCTTTATTTTGCATATGCAACAGAACAAACAATACATTAATAATTAAATAAATAAAATAAAAAAATATATTCAACACAACAAAATATTTTCAGAAACACCTTGTTTTTCACACAAACAGTTTTTTTCACACCACTTTTTCATAGAAAAAACACTTTTCACACAAAAATAGTTTTTACGACACTACAATTTTTCAAGTATAAGCCTAATTACTTCAACTAAAATTCTCCTAAAAGTCAAGATCAACCGTTACAATCCTCGACAACGGCGCTAAAACCTTGATCCTGATATTTTTTATTTGTAAGGATTTATGAAGTTGACACCACTACTTGAAGATTTTAATTCCCAATAATGGCGACAAAAACTTGATCCCAAACTTAATCCCAAGTAAATTAAGATTTCAATTATATTTGTAGGGATTCTACGCAAGTATACGTATCATTATCAAGTAATATAAGACATTCTGATTAAGCCCTTAATATGAATCCCACGGAGATCGATGTTAATCATGGCGATTTTCAAGGGAAGTTCTAGTCTAGAATAACACACCCTAGCTTGAAAGGTCGATATAGTTTGATTTTGATTATATCCTACAATTATCACTATAATAATATTTCTACTCCTAAACTAAAATACTTAGTGAAAATCAAAAAGTGGGGTTTAATGTACTAAAACTACTCTTCCTCATACAATGAAAATAGTGACATGTGTAAAATTAAAACAAGTAGAGAGAGAGATTGTGACAAATAAAAGCAATTATATTCTTTTCCCTTAATAGAAATGATATAAAAAACATTGGTTAATCAAAAGTTTGAATAGTTCTGAAGACGGGTTAGACAGGGAATAGTTTTGGTCCATTTTTTTCTTTTGCTCCAATCACTCCAAATTTTTCAATTTGATGTACCTACAACCAAACACACAAGAAAACATAACTTTAAAGTGCAATATCATAATAAAATATAACATAAAAAATAGTACATTTTAAGGCGTATTAAAATCCCCCAAACATAAACATTACTTGTCCTCAAGTAGTACTATAATTTAAAATAATTTATGTAGATTAGAGTTAATGGGTCATCCTTTAGAATTGCTAAAATTTTGTTCTAAAAATGTGATAGTTCAAATTAGAAGAAATTCTAGTGAATCAGACTAGCCCAGGGTCTAAAATATTTATCTTCAAATTTGGAAATTTGTTTTCCTATCTCATTCAGAAATATATGCAAATTTTTCAAACTTCGAATCCTATGAACTTTACTTTCTTGACTTAAGAACTCTCTTAAAAATAATTTTTACTACATTCAATCCATACAATCAATATGGACTACATTCGTTCCATACAATCTCATGTGATTCCACCACAATTGATTGAGATAACACCATCCCGGATCTTACATGTTCTCACAACAGATTTTAATATGCAAGTTGATCAAGTTAACATGTAAATGAAGAACAAAGTAAAATCATCACAATATATTCTCACTCTACTCAATTCTATATCCTACACATGCATACTAATTCATTACAAGATGGAAGAGTAAGGAAAACTACTCACTACACATGGAGAAATAACAAGAACTTTTCATTGAACAAGAGTTTGAAACACACAAACAAAGTACAAATTCAAATCAAAATAGAATAAAAATACTTATCTCTAATGAGAATCAAACTCTCCTTGTATAGCGAAAGCAATTTCCTTGCAATCCTCTCTAAGAAGAAAGTGAAACGAAAAGAAGAAATCTCTCACTCTCACTCTCTCTCTCTCTCACCTTGTCGCCCCACTTGGGGCTCACGCCCAAGCCTTCTTCTTCTTTTCCAAATATTCTTCTCTTCTTCTAATTAATTCAACAGTCCAAGAGTCATTTTAAAAACATTTCTAAGCCTTTTTTTTATAATTTCTCAAGAGATGGTTAACCGTCTCTTAAAAAAATGTCCAGATTCAATGAATCTTCCAAATGGTGCCTCAAGTGACTCTTCATAACTCCATATAACCACCCCACATTCTTCTAGAAAGTCCCTTTTCTGATTTCCAATGAATTTTCCAAGAGACACACGAAGCAAATCTTCAAAAATCATCCAAATCTGACGTATATTATAGAAGATATGTTGAAAACCGTCTGCGACGCCTAAGCGCCCATTCTGGGGCGCTTACGCGCCCTCCTCTCTGTTTAGTGGCGCCTAAGTGCCATATTTGGCCACTTTAGCACCGGGCACAGACACTTAAGTGCCTGGTTTAGGTCCCCATGGCTCCGATGTGCCCCGATTTGACCCAATTTGCTCCGGTTTGCTTCGTTTTAGTCCATTTTTATTCCATGTGCTCCAATCACTCCAAATTCTTCAATTTAATGTACATACAACCAAAAACACAAGAAAACATGCATTTAAAGTGCAATATCATCATAAAACATAGTATGAAAAATAGTACCTTTTTAGGCGTATCAATAACCAAAACTGTTTTTTTGCTTAAAATGCTAACATTTTTACTAATTTATAAGGGAAGTTAAGAAAAAAGTGTGAAAGGATGATTTTGTTCTATCTTGGAACATGCATCATTCATATGAATACACCAATATAGTTAATTTAATAGCAAAATTGTGAGCCATGGGAATTGATATGAATGGACACTTCCTTATCCAAGATATAGAGCATATGATGGATGAGGGAAACAAACCACAAGGAGATAGAGAGAGAGAAGTAATGCAAGAGATTTAATAGAGTAAATTTAGTAGTTTGAGTTATAGATATTACCCCCTAATTATAGGTTTCAATGGTACTTGGTGTAATATTGCATTTTTGTCTCTATTTTAATAAGGACGTTATAAGTTATTATGACACCATGTCATATTTGTAACTGACTCTGGCACCATTTCATGTTCATAACTAATATCAATACTATTTTGTATTTATAACTACTTGAAGGGGCCATCTGATGACCTGATAATCTTGTTCTTCAGTCAGTTGAAAGCTTTTGGTCGTTTGCAGGCATTTGGTCGATCGAAAGATCGTCAATCGATCCTCTCCAATGAATCCTGAGTAGAGGCCCTCTTATAGTTAGTATGAACTTGGGTCTTCAGATAGAAGGTGTACCACCATAATCTGATGGATAACTCTCCTCGGATAAGAGGCCTTCAGAGGACATTCGGTGGGGGGCCCTTCAGCCATTTTATGAAGAGTTTCTGAATCAATAGAGGGACCTTGACAAACTGTTTCTTTGACTAAGTTAATTCTGTTCTTACATTCAATTGTGCTTCCATTCGGTCAACTCATAGTTTCAAACAAAGGAGATGAATCTTGGTGTTTTAATCTTTTGATTATCCTGATACACCATCCTTTGGTGTTCATAAATGAGACCTGTAGATTTCCTCGAGACTCATTCAAACTTATTTTTAATGTACATATTTAGTTCTTCAATTCTTTTACATCATGAAAGCAATAATTATGATAAGAATAAGAGAATTAAATTAAAAAAATGACATATTTATTTCATAATAAATACTTTCAAAAATTATACTTTCTAGTTTTTTGTACCCACAACCCTATAAATAGGGCGTGATAAGCACTTCTTTATCACATTTTTGGATTTTTTAGCGTTTCTTTTGGTTGTTAACAAATGGTATACTTGTGGAGAGTAACAAGAAGTCATCTATTGAGGTGATGAATGAGATGACTACGATGAAGACCTTCAGGATTTCAATTAGAAATTTTTGTTCTCCTACGGATTTCTATTAGAGCTCTTTATTACTTGAGTGATACATATATTTGTGTTATTATTAGGGGATTTGACAGTTTAAAAGTTTTGAAAGATAAAATTATTTTCATTAAAGTCATTTTTGTTAGGGTTTACATTGCATATTTATTTTTATTCTTGTCATGTGTATTTTGTAATATTGAAAAATATTTGCAAAAATAACACACTAAATCTGCCCACATCTCCTTGCCCTTCTGTTGTGTATGAGACTCTGAGGCTACAGATTCCTTCAATTTTTTCAGCCTAAATCAGCTCCTCTACCAAGCTACGGAGGTTCTTTCACTCCTTGTTGTTATGGCCACTGTTCTGGTGTACTTACAAAATTTGTTGAGGTTCCACAGGAAAGCTCCAGTTATCATTGGAGTCGCCTTTCGGAAATACTCCTTGTCTTCTATTGTGTAGACGAGTTCCATCATAAAAATTTGAAGAAGTGTAAACCTAAACATTCTTTAGACTCCTGTAGATCGATCATTGATTGGTTACGTCTGTGTTTGTTTCGTTCGTCCTCATTATCTCTTTGGTTGGAGCAGTCTCTCTCACGATTCTGATGCAGACCATGTTTCTCTCTCCATCTATCATCCCTTGAGTTGTTCTTGCTAAACTTCTAATCTGGCTTCTAGCTTTTGGAAATCAATTGATTCATATATTCTTTGGCTGCAATATGATCGTTAGCTAACTCCAAGAGTTCAACGAGCGTTTTCGATTTCTTTAAACCCAAGACGTATCGAAAATGCAAACTTTTCAGTCATTGTGCCATGCTGCCTTGGCAGTTGTCGTCTCCAGGTTTGGAAACTCAAGCATCTCCTTCTGAAACCTTGTGACATATCAACGTAGGCTTTCATTTAGTCCCTATTTTATATCTCACAAAGAATCTAAATCCTTCCGTGCCTTTTTTGAACTAGCAAACTTCATCAAAAAAACATATTGAAGTCTCCGAATGACATAATAATTCCCACGGGAAGTTCACTGAACCACTTTAGAGCAAAATCTCTAAACGTGGTATAAAACAACAGACATTTTAATGCGTCGGAGATCTCGAAAAGACAGATTACTGACTAAAAGGGTAATATGGTAAGCAGGGTTGCTTCAACCTTTGTATGGTTCCAAGGTGGGAACCTTAAGCTTCTCTGGTAGCTTGGCTTCCATAATAAGCTAGATGAACTCATTCTCCATCCGACGATAGAGTTCTATCCCTCCTAGTTGTGGTTCTCTCCTTTTTGAGGATCTATCCACTCGCTCGACGACTTGGGCTGCCTTATGAATTGGNTAAAATGTGTTGAGAAACATATGTTTCAAAAGGGCTATGATTTCTACAACATAGTGAGAATCACATTTGATTTTATGAGAGAAGATGTCATCCATGGAGTTGAGTGCAAATAAATAAGAAAATATACTTTTTTGGTTGCAAAATTGAAGATTTTAATGTGACAGATTAAAATTCCCAATTTGGTCCAGTTGATTGGAAACTAATGCGAAAGTGTTAGCCCTCAGACGAGAGAGTAGTGAGAGCTCTGGAGTGGTAGCCAGTATCTTCCTAGCCTAACTACGGAATTAGGAACCAAACTCTAGATTAGTCATTGTTCTTTATGCACTTAGAAGAGGGTAAAGAATATGATTGCTTATATTTAGCACAAAATAATATATATATATATATATATATATATATATATGATTTTAATTTTTCACAATCCATATACTCATTGTAAAGAAGAAGGATGCTTTCTTAAATTTGAACTCTCCATCACAAAAACTTATTTAGTTTTCGTAAGTTTACTTTTAAAAGTATAACAATTAGTTTAATTAACTTAGTTGTTTTAACTACATTTTATTTAACATTCACTATAATACATTAGATTCTAATTTAGTACTTCGATTTTGTAGTTTAAATTATGATTTACATTATAAATATAAGAATTTATCTATAAGCATTTCCATCTTCCTTGTGGGATCAATATCTAGGACTCCATTAGAGTCCTTTATTAATTGAGTGATACGTATACTTGCATTATTATTAGGGGATTTGACAATTTAAAAGGTTTTTAAAGATAAAATTATTTTCATTAAAGTCATTTTTGTTCGGGTTCACATTGCATATTTATTATTATTCTTGCCGTGTGTATTTTGTAATATTAAAAAATATTTACAAAAATTACACACTAAATCTGCCCACATCACCTTCTGTTGTGTATGAGACTCTGAGGCTACAAATTCCTTCAATTTTCCAGCCTAAATCAGCTCCTCTACCAAGCTACGGAGGTTCTTGCACTACTTGTTGTTATGGCCATTGTTCGGGTGTACTTACAAAATTTGTCGAGGTTCCACAGAAAAGCTCCAGTTATCATTGGAGTCGCCTTTTGGAAATACTCCTTGTCTTCTATTGTGTATACGAGTTCCATCATAGAAATTTGAAGAAGTGTAAACCTAAACATTCTTTGGACTCTTGTAGATTGGTCATTGATTGGTTACGTTTGTGTTTGTTTTGTTCATCCTCATTATCTCTTTGGTTTGAGCAGTCTCTCTCACGATTCAGATGCAGACCATGTTTCTCTCTCCATATATCATCCTTTGAGTTGTTCTTGCTAGACTGCTAATCCAGCTTCTCGCTTTTGGAAATCAACTGATTTATATATTCTTTGGCTGCAATATGATCATTAGCTAACTCCAAGAGTTCAACAAGCATTTCCGGTTTCTTTAAACCCAAGAAGTATCGAAAATGCAGACTTTTCAGTCATTGTGCCATGTTGCCTTGGCAGTTGCCGTCTCCAGCTTTGGAAACTCGAGCATCTCCTTCTGAAACCTTGTGACATATGCTTTCATTCAGTCCCTATTTTATATCTCACAAAGAATCTAAATCCTTTCGTGCCTTTTTGGAACTAGCAAACTGCATCAAAAAAACAGCTTGAAGTCTCCGAAGGACATAATAATTCCCGCGGGAAGTTCACTGAACCACTTGAGAGCAAAATCTCTAAACGTGGTATAAAACAACAGACATTTTAATGCATCGGAGATCTCGGAAAGACATATTACTGATTAAAAGGGCGTAATATGGTAAGTAGGGTCGCTTCGACACTTGTATTGTTCCAAGGTGGGAACCTTAAGCTTCTCTGGTAGCTTGTCTTCCATATGAAGCTAGGTGAACTCATTCTCCATCCGACGATAGAGTTCTATCCCTCCTACTTGTGGTTCTCCCCTTTTTGAGGATCTATCCACTCGCTCGGCGGCTTGGGCCGCCTTATGGGCTGAAGGTTAGGGTGATGATGGATCGGTTTGTGGGAGAGGTCACTACCTTCCCTTAAGCACCACTTGGGTTAGCTCTACAATTTGCTCGGCCATTTGATCACGGAGAATCTGGATTTTTGTTGAACAAATTCCATAATAGAATCTACATTGAAGGTCTCCCCTTAATGTGTGACTTCACCTTGACGTGCCCTCGTCTTGTAAAAGACATGAGTTCAAGCTTCTCGCACCTTTTAGGATGTTGAATTATAAATAGTTTTGAGCAATAGAGCGTTAGTGGGCTGAAAGAAGAAACAAAGAAGTTCTAAGCACCCTTGATATTTTAGTGAGAATTTCGTTTGGAGTCTCCTTTCTTGAAACATTTCCTCATTTTTATAGTTCATAGGTAGGACCCGGTAAATTACATGATTATCCCTATTAAAGAAGTGACGTTACTATCATTAATGAGTTATTACATCAACATATTTGTAACTAAATAACATTTATTATGAATCCATAACTGTTGTTAGCACCTTTCTATTTGTAACTGTCGTAAACGCGGCTTCACATTCATAACTACCTAATTTTATTGCTCGGAATTCGTTCGGTCGACTAGGTTGACTTAATGATCTTCAATCACCTATTCTGTAGAGACTGAATGTGAAGACATGTCATCCTAGGGTAAAATTATTTAATTGGGTAGAGGGTGGATTACCGTAATCCGACAAACAGTATACCTTCGGTCTATGTGTCTACACTAAAGAACCATATTTTGGGTGACTGCTACTTTTCATGATGGTAGTTATCCGTAAGTTGGTGACGATGCGGTCGTGCGGTATTTGTTTGGCCGTTTATTCTCTTCCTTAATTCAACATATGAGACCGACCGATCGTATGATGGATAATCCATATTCTTTATATTCCAATCATTTCTCTTCGAGATTCATGTAGACGCATTCTTGATGTACAATAACACTACAAATCATAGTATTATGCATCATACATATTTGATGATTGCTCTTTGAAATAATAAATATAATTTTTTGTCTTAGATTTATAAATGAATAAATAATAGGCGATATACATTTAAGTTTTGTCGGGTCACTTTAAATTTTTTTTATTATTCGTTGTCATTTATTTAATTATTGAATTATTATGATTACTATTTTAAAATGCTAAAATTTAATTACTTATTCAAGTAAATAGAAAATCGTTCATGACAGACAATCAATCAAATGAGAAGATAAATCCTCAAATTATTTTGCATGTAATCATTCATGATGATAGAATGAGAAAAGNAATTACATCAATATAAGATATGGCTACTAACTTATTTCTAATATGAATTTTGTTAAATTAGTTAAGAAAAAATTATAGGTTAAGTTTGTAGGAATTTGATAAGAGTGCAAAGTAGTGTGATTATTTGATTTTTTTTATTATTTTTTTGTTTTTTTTATAATAATTTTATCTTGATATATTTTGTCTACGTAGATTACGGGTGGAACAAATATTTTGGCGAACAATAACAAAATTAACCTAGCACCCCTACGCCAAGTAGATAGCACTGCAGCTCTTGTTGATAGTGCCTCAACGCGGTGGTGCAACACCACGACATTTGAGAGATTTTAAAATATGTAATAAGAGATTTTGATCCTTGTTATGTCTCAGAAGCATATAAGAAATACCATTATCCCTAATTATCAACTACCTTAGGAAAATCTCATGAATGATCATTAAATATTTTATGGAGTAATTGAAAAATTTTTTGTCAAACATTACGGCACACTTACTCTTTTAGATCAAACACTTCTAAATTAAAAATTTTAGAACAACATTCAAAAATCAAATTCTTTAAATTAAGCTAAGAATTAATTGGTCGAATTTTTACTATTCGGAGAATTAGCTTATTCCTCATAGGATCTCAGACATAAGAATTCAAATATTACTTGATCGCATGTATAAACACATATACATACGTAATTGATGAATGCATCACTGCACTACAGTTGATAAATTAGTGCAAATAAATGCAAGAATTAACAAAAACTAGAAAGAACACACAGATTTAACGAGGTTTGGCAATCTGCCTACATCCTCGAAAGTAAGAGCGGCAGTTTTCTGATTTCATGAAAAAAAAAACAGTACATATGTTACAAATACAACATATATAAATATATATAACCCTACTGTATAATATGTAATTACAAAACTACCCATGTATCGTACCGCGGGTGCGTTGCCCCTGCAGCCCAACCCACATTACAAAACTCCCTTGATTATACAGATGTTTCTTCACCACTCAGCTCGCTCACTCTGTTCTTCTCCATCATGTGTCCCTTATTAGATATATGAGTCATACCTAACAAATCTCCATCTTGGCGAACATCAAGCCCTTTAGAATATGATTTTGGAGTTTGTCACACACCAAAGAGGGTTGGGCTATCAAGTTTGTCTCGCAACTATAAATATTCAACAAGTTTAAGCAATGCAAGAACTTATTGATAGTAACTAGCTAGGTCAACATATCAGTTGCATTCTCATTAGTATAAATTTTCTACAACAATATCTCACCAGAAGCAATCAATTCTCTAAACTTGTGCTACATGACATCAATATGCTTAGTTTATACATAGTACACCTGGTTCTTAGCAAGAAAGATGGCACTTTGACTATCACAATGCAACTAAACTCCACGTTTTTCAGCACATAGTTCCTTTACTAGCCATAAGGCTTCTTTAACAGCTTCAATTACTACCATGTACTCAGCTTCAGTTGTAGAAAATGCCATAATAGACTGAATTATTGATTTACAACATATAAGCCCTCCATCAAGAGTAAAAACATACCCAGTTGTAAACATTTTATCATCCAAATCACCTGCATAGTCTAAATCCACATACCCTGCAATGGAAAGATCATTTTGATGACTGCCAAAAGTAATTTCATGTCACATAATACCCTTCAGATACATGAAAATTCATTTGACTGCTTCCCAATGTCGTCTTCCAGGTTTAGACATGTATTTGTAGACTTGACTAACAGCATGAGTCAAATCAGGGCGAGTACATACCATTACATACATCAGGCAACCAACCACACTGGAATATGAAACCTTTGTCATGTCTTCTATTTCCCTATCTGTCTTAAGACACTGCTTTGAAGAAACCTTAAAATGATTTTGCCAATGGAGTACTCACAGGCTTTGCTTTACTCAACCTAAAACTATCTAACACTTTCTCAACATATCCTCGTTGAGATAAGCACGGTCTTCTTGAGCCTCTATCTTGATGAATCTCCATTCCAACAAACTTCTTTGTAGCACCAAAATTTTTCATATCAAATTACTGGCATCATGCATATTCTTTACAACAATCAGCATATCGTCAATATATAGTAGCAGAAAAAATAAAAGAACCATCATCAAGGCTTTTAACATATATAAAAAAACCATACACACATTGCTTGTAATCAATCTTAATCATGTATGAGTCGAACCACTTGTACCATTGTCTCGGAGACTATTTCAACCCATACAGTGATTTTTATAATTTCGAAACCATATGCTCTTGTACAGGTTGAGTGAACCCTTCTAGCTGCTCCATGTAAATCTGCTCCTCCAGATCACCATGCAAGAATGTAGTTTTAACATTCATCTGATATGGATGCAGATCCTAGATCGCTACTAATGCAAGCATTGCCCTGATTGAAGTATGTTTGACCACATGAGAAAAGATTTCAACATAATCTATCTTCTTCTGCTGTGAAAATCCATTTGCTACTAGTCGAACCTTGAACTTTCCCACTTCTTTTTCTGATACTGCTGGTTTCCTTTTGTACACCCACTTGTACCCAAAAGCCTTCTTTCCCTCAGGAAGCTGAACTAGCTCCTATGTATGATTTTTCTGTAAAGACTTTATTTCCTCAACCATTGCACCCATCCATTTCTCTTTCTCCTCGCTAGTGATAGCTCCTTAAAAGGTGACTGGATCATCACTACTGATGAGAAGTGCACAAGAGACCAAGTCTTCATAACCCAATCTACTTGGAGGCCTTATATTGGTGTGTTTCTGTCTATATCTGACTAGAATGTTATTCTGCAGATCATCTGTATTGGAATCACCATGTGTTGGATTGGAATTTTCGACTTTCTCAGCAGTTACCAGATTTTGTTTTAAATTCATCTGCACTGTATCTGAACTGGAACTATTTTCTGGCACTTTGTCATGATGCTACTGCAACCTGAACAACTCATCAAAAATGACATCTCTACTTATCACAATTTTCTTTGCAATCAGATCCCTAAACTTGTATCCTTTCACACATTTCTTGTAGCCCAGAAAGATGCACTTCTTGAATTTTGGGACAAGTTTTGATCTTTCATCACCAGGTACATGCACTTAAGAGGTACATGCACATAACTAGGACAACCAAAAATTTGTAATGGATCAAAATCAACTACATTACCTGACCATTCCTCTTCTGTAACCTTGTCACTCAATGAAGTCTGAGGTGATCTATTGATGAGGTAGCACGTCATATTCACAGCCTTTGCCCAGAAGCTTTTTGGAAGCCTTACATTAGTCTTAAGAATTTTGCACTTTCAGTTAAGAACATGTTCTTCCTTTCTGCAATGTTATTTTGTTGTGGTGTCTTGCGCACTGAAAATGCCTCTGAATCTTATGCTTATCACAAAATTTCTGAAATTGTGAATCTGTGTACTCTGTGTCATTATCAGACCTCAAGCACTTGAACTTTCTACCGTTTGGTTCTTCACCTCAGCTTTCCACAGCTTGAATTTGGCAAAAAATTTGTGTTTCTAATTCAAGAAATACACCCAAACTTTCCTAGAAAAATCATCAATAAAAGTAACATAATATAGAGATCCTCCCAATGATGATTCCTTAGTAGGACCCCATACATAAGAATGAACATAATCCAAAATCTCTTCAGTTTTGTGCTTTCTAGTCATGAAACTCACTTTAGTCTGTTTACGAAAAACATATAACTCAAAAAATTTGAGCTTGCAGCTTTTAATACCATGCAACAGATTTCTTTTATGCAATTAAGTCATCCCAAGTTCAATAAGATGACCAAGACGCATATATCACAGTTTTGTATTATCATCACATGACTCAACAGAATGAACTCCACCTACAACTATACTTTCTAACAATTTATAGATATTTCATGTAGTTAACTTTTCTTTCATCACAGTCAATGCACCCTTAACAATTCTAATGGTATCTCTATCCTCATTTGTTTTAGGAATAAAACTATTTCTATATAAAATGTTAAAGAAATTCAATTTTTTTTTAATCTGGAATATGTCTGACATCACATAATGTTCTAACAGTGTCAATATGCATCTTAATCCCGACTTCACCAATATCAACAATATTGCAACATCTATCATCACTTAAATAGTCAGAGCCAAAATTAGATAACTTATATGAAGTAAACCACTCTATGTTAGGTGTTATGCGATAAAAGCATCGTAAATCAAGAATCAATAAATCCATAAAATGAGTTAATGAAACTGAAAGCATATCACCATCACTGCAATCAAAATTGTCACTCTATACCACATGTACAAACTTGGACGATGCATCATGTTTCTCATCAGTCTGTTTCTTAAGCATTGGACAATCTCTCTTCATATGTCTTCGCTCCGTGCACTTGTAGCAATGAATCGTCTTTCTACATTTAAACTTTGATATGGAAATTTGTTTTCCATAACCCTCCTTCTATTGTTTCCTTTCACTATCCTGATTACCCTTAACAAATAAACTGTCACCATGAGAGCTTTCCCCTGCATTCTGTTTCCGTTGGTTGTGAACCAACAATGTTGTAGTAATCTCATTAACTTTGATTGTTTATTTCACATATGTAAGAGTAGTCACCATGTGTTCATAAGAGGAAGACGATGAACGCAACAAAATCATTGCTCGGTCTTCATTCTCAATACTCACAACAAGTCATACTAAATCTGTGATTATTTCATTGAGATATTCAAGTGCTCCGTTAGATCAGAGTCGTCTTGCATCTTCAGACCATACCTATTTTACTTCAAATACAATTTGTTCGTCAGGGATTTAGACATAAATTTTGTTTCCAATTTCTTTCATATCTCTCCTGAAAATTTTAGTTTCATTACATGATACATAACCTCATCTGTCAGGCATAAACCAATGGTTACTGTCGCTCGTTGTTGCAATTCTTCCCAATCTTCTTCCTACATGGTATCTGGTTTCGTTGCCCACAAAGCCTTCAAGATCCTTTTGTTGCACCAACACTTCCTTTACTCTTATTTTTCACAATTCAAAGTACCAGTTCCATCGAACTTCACCACTTCAAATTTTGCACTAGACATAGCAATCTTAAATTACTCCTCAACTGATCTTCTCAATCTCGCGTCGAAGCCAAGTTACTAAACCAACACTTCTGCGCCGAAGCCTTCCCCGAAGCCCCGACAGTCGCCAAATCTCTCGTATAGCGTTCTTCTTACGGCAAAGTTCTCACCGCACAACCACTACAGCCCTTGTCGAACCGTCGCACAACCATTTGTGAGCCTGTATGCCTTCTCTATCGCGACCAAAAGTGTCGTGATCCCATTTGCCTTTGCCGCAAAATTGTCGAAACCCTTGTCGAACCGCCGATCTTCGTCCTTCCTTCTCTTTCTTCTTGCGCTGAACTCCTTTGCCCTAGAACCACTATGTAATACCTATTGTTGATAAATTAGGGCAAATAAAGGAATCAACGAACACAAGATATAACACACAAATATATATATAATCCTAGTGTATAATATGTAATTACGAAATTATTCATATATCCCTAATCCACTTAACAAAACACCTTCGATTCGACAGTTGCTTTCGCTCCGCTGGCTCACTTTGTTCCGCTCTAACATTTGTGCCTTACCTAATATATAAGTCATACCTAACAACAACAAATCAATGTTATACACTGCAATTGCATATTTGATGATTGATACTCATAAATAATAAACACAATTTTTGTGTTAGATTTACAAATGAACAAATAATAGGCGATATACTTTATTTTACAATTCCTTGTCATTTATTTAATTTTAAATTTATTATTATTACAATTTTAAAATGATAATTTAATAGAAAATCATTCACGACGAGACAATCAATCATGAGTTGAAAACGCTTCACGAAATATTTAACATGTAATCATTCATGTCTATAGAATGAGAAAAAAAGCTTATATTAAGTAAAAAACAAAATCTTTTTTCAGATTTCATCATTTATTTATCCATTGTATTAAATCAAAAACAATTATTTGTACAACAAATTTAATTCAATAAAAGAATGCGAAGCACAACATAACATATTTTTAACATAAAAAACTGTACTTTGTACGAAAATAATTCAATAAAAATATTGTATAGAATTCTATGAGTGAAATTATATTGTTCCAAATAGGACTGTCAAAATGGTTCGTTGAATAACTCGTATTCAACTCATTATGAAACTCGTGTTCGTCTTACTCGCTAAGCTAACAAGTCGAACATGAACAATACAAACCAATTATTTAATCGTGTTCTGCTCATTTTGACTCAAACTACTATCAATCAATTATATATATATATAAGTAAAATTTTTAAAAAAATTAATTTACTACAAAACTATACAAAATTATAATCAATTAAAAGCATTAATACAAATAATATAATATAAATTATTAAATTAGATATCATTTTTATCACAATCCTCAAATCTTATAGCTACGTAGGGTTGCCAAAACGACTTTTTGTTCGTGAATGGCTTTTTATCCGTGACTAGGGTTATCAAAACAACGATTTGTTCATATTCAGCTCGCTAAGCAAACGATTCGAACACGAACACACTTTTTGAGCTTAAAATATAAACGAGAGGAACGAGAGATAAGAAAAAACAGAAAATCCTAAATAAAATATAATCATCTTACTCATATACATATGTATAAAAAATAAGAAAACAACTTATTAAATAAATAATACAGATAAATAAGATCACACTTTCATCCAAATAGTACAAGATAAAAACACGATTTTAACATTCAAACATTAACATTGGATTAATAACTTCAAGCATTAGTTACAGATTACGTCAATATATTAGAACTTTAATTAAACATGGCAAAATAACAAAAATATAACATAGCAAATGCATCGACAACAGCTAGAAGCATCGCATGATTCGCAAGCCACGAACTGAGCCATTCTTCTTCTTCTTCTTCCTCTCCTCTGTACACAAAATGATTTCCTTCCTTTTTTTTTCCTCCCANTGGACGATGCATCATGTTTCTCATCAGTCTGTTTCTTAAGCATTGGACAATCTCTCTTCATATGTCTTCGCTTAGTGCACTTGTAGCAATGAATCGTCTTTCTACATTTAAACTTTGATATGGAAATTTATTTTCCATAACCCTCCTATTGTTTCCTTTCACTATCCTGATTACTCTTAACATATAAATTGTCACTATGAGAGCTTTCCCCTGCATTCTGTTTCCGTTAGTTGTGAACCAACAATGTTGTAGTAATCTCATTAACTTTGATTGTTTATTTCCCATATGTAAGAGTAGTCACCATGTGTTCATAAGAGGAAGACGATGAACACAACAAAATCATTGCTCGGTCTTCATTCTCAATACTCACAACAAGTCATACTAAATCTGTGATTATTTCTTTGAGACATTCAAGTGCTCCGTTAGATCAGAGTCATCTTGCATCTTCAGACCATACATATTTTGCTTCAAATACAATTTGTTCGTCAGAGATTTAGACATAAATTTTGTTTCCAATTTCTTTCATATCTCTCCTGAAAATTTTAGTTTCATTACATGATACATAACCTCATCTGTCAGGCATAAACCAATGGTTATTGTCGCACGTTGTTGCGATTCTTCCCAATCTTCATCCTACATGGTATCTGGTTTCGTTGCCCACAAAACCTTCAAGATCCTTTTGTTGCACCAACAATTCCTTTACTCTTGTTTTTCACAATCTGAAGTATCAGTTCCATCGAACTTCACCACTTCAAATTTTGCACTAGACATAGCAATCTTAAATTACTCCTCAAGCGATCTTCTCAATCTCGCGTCGAAGCCAAGTTACTGAACCAACACTTCTGCGCCGAAGCCTTCCCTGAAGCCCCGACGGTCGCTAAATCTCTCGTATAGCGTTCTTCCTACGGCGAAGTTTTCACCGCACAACCACTATAGCCTTTGTCGAACCGTCGCACAACCATTTGTGAGCCCGTATGCCTTCTCTATCGCGATCAAAAGTGTCGTGATCCCATTTGCCTTTGCCGCAAAATTGTTGAAACCCTTGTCGAACCGCCGATCTTCGTCCTTCCTTCTCTTTCTTCTTGCGTCGAACTCCTTTGCCCTAGAACCACTATGTAATACCTATTGTTGATAAGTTAGGGCAAATAAAGGAATCAACGAACACAAGATAGAACACACGAATTTAACAAGGTTCGGTAATTTGCCTACATCGTCGGGAGCAAGAGCGGCGGCTTTCTGATTCAGAAAAAAAAACATACCCTTAGGGTTACAAATACTTATATATATAATCCTAGTGTATAATATGTAATTACGAAATTATCCATATATCCCTAATCCACTTAACAAAACACCTTCGATTCGACAGATGCTTTCGCTCCGCTGGCTCACTTCGTTCCGCTCTAACATCTATGCCTTACCTAATACATGAGCCATACCTAACAACAACAAATCAAAGTTATACAATGCAATTGCATATTTGATGACTAATACTCATCATTGAAACAATAAACACAATTTTTGTGTTAGATGTACAAATGAACAAATAATAGGCGATATACTTTATTTTATAATTCCTTGTCATTTATTTAATTTTAAATTTATTATTATTACAATTTTAAAATGACAATTTAATAGAAAATCATTCACGACGAGACAATCAATCATCAGTTGAAAACGCTTCACGAAATATTTTACATGTAATCATTCATGTCTATAGAACGAGGAAAAAGCTTATATTAAGTAAAAAACAAAATCTTTTTTCAGATTTCATCATTTATTTATCCATTGATAAAATCAAAAACAATTATTTGTACAACAAATTTAATTCAATAAAAGAATGCGAACCACAACATAACATATTTTTAACATAAAAGACTACTTTGTACGAAATTCAATAAAAATATTGTATAGAATTCTATGAGTGAAATTATATTGTTACAAAAAGGGCTATCAAAATGGTTCGTTATTTATAAAGAACTCATATTCAACTCGTTATAAAACTCGTGTTCGTCTTACTCACTAAGCTAACGAGCCAAATATGAACAACACGAACCAATTATTCAATCGTGCTCATTTTGACTCAAAACTACTACCAATCAATTATATATATATATATATATAAAGTAATATTTTTAAAAAATTAATTTACTACAAAACTATAAAAATTATAATCAATTAAAAGCATTAATAAAAAAAAATATAATATAAATTATTAAATTAAATTCAAATGATATTTTAAATTTTACCACAATCCTTAAATCTTATGGCTACTTGATTAGAGTTGTCAAAACGAATTTTTATTCGTGAATGGCTTTTTGTTCGTGACCAAGGTTGTCAAAACAACTATTTGTTCATGTTCGGTCCGCTAAACAAACGAGCCGAACACAAACACATTTTTTAAAAATAATATAAACTAGCCGAGTAAGAGAGAAGAAAAAACAGTAAATCCTAAGTAAAATATAATCACCTTATATACATATATCTAAAAATAAGAAAATAACTTATTAAATAAATAATACAGATAGATAAGATCACACTTTCATGGAAATAGTACAAGATAAAAACACGATTTTTAACATTGAAACATTAACATTGGATTAATAACTTCAAGCATTAGTTACAGATTACGTCAATATATTAGAACTTTAATTAAACATGGCAAAATAACAAAAATATAACATAGCAAATGCATCGACAACAGCTAGAAGCATCGCATGATTCGCAAGCCACGAACTGAGCCATTCTTCTTCTTCCTCTCCTCTGTACACAAAATGCTTTCCTTCCTTTTTTTTTTCCCCCCCATATTTCCCTTCAAAGTCCCAAAACAGAACCGCCATCTCCGCCACCTTCACAAATCTACATTTTTTATGGAAATTTTAAACTATATTCACAAAGGAAAAAAATAGACATAGATGCAGCTTTCTCCTCCTCCTCCTTCCTCTTTTTTTTTTTTTTAAAGCATCACATGATGAGTTCAGAAACCCACCCAACATCAGGAGCCGGGCTGTTGTCGAGCCGTTCCAGACCGCTTTCCTTGCTCAACCTTTCATACATCTTAGCCCGAAGAGCTCGCCCAGATTCCACCCTCTCCACCGCCTCCTCTACTTCAGTAAACCCATCAAAATCAAGCCATCCTCGTCCAACAATCGCCGGAGCNCCGTTCCAGACCGCTTTCCTTGCTCAACCTTTCATACATCTTAGCCCGAAGAGCTCGCCCAGACTCCACCCTTTCCACCGCCTGCTCTACCTCAGCAAACCCATCAAAATCAAGCCATCCTCGTCCAACAATCGCCGGAGCCTTTGTTGGCGTTGAAGGCAAGCTACAAAAACCAGATCTAAAACCAACTCCAGATGCACCCAACCCACCCCATGAACTTGGCATCGATTTAACCTTACTAATCTGCAGCTTTCTCAGCGAAGCTAGCACGTCGTTAACACTAGACCCCATCGGTGAAACCGGCGGGGACTCCNTCGCCGGAGCCTTCGTTGGCGTTGAAGGCAAGCTACAAAAACCAGATCTAAAACCAACTCCAGATGCACCCAGCCCACCCCATGAACTTGGCATCGATTTAACCTTACTAATCTGCAGCTTTCTCAGCGAAGCAAGCACGTCGTTAACACTAGACCCCATCGGTGAAACCGGCGGGGACTCTACCGGCGGCGACAAGGGAGGAGAGATGAGCGTCGATGTAGGCGAAGACGAGATCAAACCCTTCGGAAAACACCCATCAAGCCGCATCGGAGATCCATCGTACGAATCCATCCTCTGCTGCTTCTGATGAGGCAGATACCTAAGCTGCTCAGGCGTGTGCGCAAAAAAACAAACACGACGACGACATGCCGTCCCGTCTTTACAAGGCTGAGTCCGATACCTCGCTGGGTGAAGCCAACACTCAAAAACTCCATGCGCGAATTCACACGCATCACCTCTTTTACAGTTCCCTTTGCGAAAATCAGGGCACGCCACTCCAGAGTAATGAAACTTTCTCGGATCACGCCGGCGANCGATACCTCGCTGGGTGAAGCCAACACTCAAAAACTCCATGCGCGAATTCACACGCATCACCTCTTTTACAGGTCCCTTTGCGAAAATCAGGGCACGCCACTCCAGAGTAATGAAACTTCCTCGGATCACGCCGGCGGGCCTTTTCGCCGGGATGAGCGTAGGGGCACTCAGTCCAATCGTGCGATCTCCCGCGCGCACACCGCCTGACTTTGAACTCATAGATTCGAAACTCATCGCAAGAGTACGCGTCGATCGGAGGATCTGTAAGCTCGGCGTCCTCGTCCGGGTCGTGCTCAAGCGCCACCTCATTTGCAGGAAGATATCGCTGAAGCGCGGCGAGTCCTGCTTCGCTGAGAAGGTAGTCCCCGGCGGCGGACAAATGGAACTGATCATCGAACGGCGACCATGGAGGCACGTCCACCGTCGGATTACGGTAACCATTGTCACCCATCATCATCTTCTTTCCGTCCTTCTGCTTCTCGTAGTTTCTATGTTTATTTCGTGGGGTGGGAGGGAGAATATAAACCGGAAGCAGATGGGTTGAACGCGGGTTAAATACATAACTAGGGTTAGATTGACGGGCACGGAAATGGAGACCTGACGGCGTTTGAAGGGTAGAGAGGCGGGGGAGCGGGGCGATATTGTCGAGATATCGAGGGAGAATGTAGCGGTTTTGTTTTGGCTGTGTGGGGGGACACGTGGCGAGCGTGGATGGAGNTTCCGTCCTTCTGCTTCTCGTAGTTTCTATGTTTATTTCGTGGGGTGGGAGGGAGAATATAAACCGGAAGCACATGGGTTGAACGCGGGTTAAATATATAACTAGGGTTAGATTGACGGGCACGGAAATGGAGACCTGACGGCGTTTGAAGGGTAGGGAGGCGGTGGAACGGGGCGATATTGTCGAGATATCAAGGGAGAATGTAGCGGTTTTGTTTTGGCTGTGGGGGGACACGTGGCGAGCGTGGAAGGAAGCGGAGCGCATGCGGATGGCGAAGTGTTGTTGGGGGAACAGAATTGGGTAGACACGTTGCTGCTGCTGGATTCGGTTTTGCGCGGCGGGGTGCTGCAATGGGTGAATCTGGTCCGTTGGTGTTGGAGTAGAGCGAAACGGACGGTTTTGACGAGGATTGTTTGGGTGGCTTGCGTTCGCGGTGGAAAAGAAGAGGGGGTGGATTAATGAGCCGACGAGGTACGAGTCGGACCGGTTCCGGCAATGAACCGGCTGTTTTTTTTCTTTAGTCCGGGAAAGGTCAAGCTCTAAGATTAATATGGAAGATTTGGATAGGTAATTTCAGATTAACAAATTGAGGAGTGTTAAAAATAGATTTAGCTAGTTAAAAGGGGGTTATTTTAGTCTTTAATTTTTAAAAAAGTGTCAAATTAATTTCAAATTATTGAAAAAAACTGAAAATAGTCCCACATTTTAAAAAAAATGAAATGTGGGTTCAATGTGTTAAAAATAGGGATATTAAATATAGGGATATTTTTAGAATGTCATGAATTAAAATTTAAGAATATTAGTGTGAGATATGTATTAAATAATTATGGATATTTAAACATAACCAACAGAGATTTGTTTAATTTTGATTATTTAATAATTAATGTATCAAATAATTAAGAACTTTAATTATCTTTAAAAAAACATTAATGTAATTTTATTAATAATTTTTATAATTATAGTAACTTTTGAGTGATAATATAATACTGATGTTATTTTATATTACTCTTAGCTAGTTATATAAGAATTTACATGAACAATTTAGAGGCCCAAATGAATATACATTGAGTTGTGTTTTAGGTCTCATTAATATTATGTAAATAACATATTTTAAATAAGGACTTCGAGTTAAGAAAAATGCACTCTTAAGAGATTTCAATAAATTTGAAGAGTTTAAAACCATANCGGGAAAGCTAAAGCTCTAAGATTAATATGGAAGATTTGGATAGGTAATATCAGATTAACAAATTGAGAAGTGTTAAAATAGATTTAGCTAGTTAAAAGGGGGTTATTTTAGTCTTTAATTCTTAAAAAGTTTCAAATTAATTTCAAATTATTGAAAAAAATGAAAATAGTCCCACCATTTTAAAAAATTGAAATGTGGGTTCAATGTGTTAAAAATAGGGATATATTTAGAATGTCATGAATTAAAATTTAGAAATATAAGTGGGAGATATGCATAAAATAATTATGGATATTTAAACATAACCAAGAGAGATTTGTTTAATTTTGATTATTTAAAATGTATTAAATAATTAAGAACATTAATACTTGGTACTGATGTTATTTTATATTACTCAGCTAGTTATATAAGAATTTACTTGAGAACTCTTACTCAGAAAGCAACAAAGGATTGAGCTAATAATAACTTAACCGATGCAAAGACATTCACAAAATCAACAATCACTTAGCAGAACTCTTACTCAACAATCAATGAAGACTTATCAATCGAAGGAATGCTACCTGTTAGATCATGGTGATGCACCCTCTAACTGACGGAATAACCCTTCCTGAGGATAACCAATCTTCACGATGGAATCCGTAACGAAAATCAATCGAAGATCTGTTTATCGGTCAAATGACTTTCGACCGACCGAACAAAGATCATACAACCAAATCAAGCATTTATGAATATGAAATGGTAACAGTGACGATAGTTGTGTTGCGCGAGCAAAGAGTAAGAGACCTCAAAAATCGAGAGAACCAACTCAACAAATTTATTTTCTTTTCTTGTTGTTTTTATCATGTTTAATTTTCAAAATATGTTTTTAAAATTTAAATTTTAGTTGGTTGATTTTTTAAAAGAGATTTGTTTTGTNTGGTGATGCACCCTCTAACTGACGGAATAACCCTTCCTGAGGATAACCAATCTTCACGATGGAATCCGTAACAAAAATCAATCGAAGATCTGTTTATCTGTCAAATGACTTTCGACCGACCGAACGAAGATCATACAACCAAATCAAGCATTTATGAATATGAAATGGTAACGGTGACGATAGTTGTGTTGCGCGAGCAAAGAGTAAGAGATCTCAAAAATCGAGAGAACCAACTCAACAAATTTATTTTCTTTTCTTGTTTTTTTTATCATGTTTAATTTTCAAAATATGTTTTTAAAATTTTAATTTTAGTTGGTTGATTTTGAAAAGAGATTTGTTTTTTTTTTTTTGTTATTGTTATTATTACATTTTTTTATTCAAATTTTATTATCATAAAAAATTTTGTTGTTTTGTTCTTTGTTCATTTTAATCCCGAACCAACCCATGGTCCGTGGCTTTTATCCATCGTACAAAAAGGCAATTGAAAAAATAGACAATTTTCTGAAAGAAACTTCATTCATCTGCTCCAATAAGTATTACAGGTTAGGTGTAGGCCAAAGCCTCAAAAAGTACAATGCACATATTGCATTAAAGTACATCCAAAAATAGTTCATGCCAAATACATATTATAAACTGAGCATGTCTAATACACAGCATATCTGTTGTAATGTAGTGCAGTAAAACAAAAAGGAATCCTCTGAATGTCTGTCTCTGCCGAGGCAAGCTTCTAATTGAGCTGACATTCTAAGCCACGCTACAGGACAAGAGTTCCTTTTGCATGTGCTTAGAGGTGCAACACTCTCATAGCTTGTACGATAGTAGTACCTCCAATTCTAGATCTTGTTGAAATCCATATGGCATTTTACTGTTGTCCATTCATCGAAAGGTCACGGACACCCTACGATGTCACACCCCTAGAATGCAGTGTTTGGCGACTTCCGCCCCATTTCCTTTACGGACTAGCACTGAACCAACAGGAAGCAGTATTTCTACAGCTCTCTAAATTCGCCAGGATGAATGATATCAATTTCTTTTCCAAATAGGATATTGCTTTTGCTCATGAATGAGACCATGCACAAAGGCCTCAAGAAGTCATGATGATCAATGTGCGGGGGTATGGAGTCTCCTTCATCATATATGTTAATGATGCAACTGCTAGGGATGCAATTAGTTGGTAGTATACTCCATCTAGCCATTCTTTTAATCATCTATTTTATCATTGGTGGTAGTAGATCCACCGTTTTGTGTTTGAGAATTCCAGGAGGATTTCCTTGTCTATTGTTGGTGAAGTTGTAGCAGCAACCGCACTGGATAATGATCCTCCCCTTTCCTCGCATCCACTTTCTTGGCTCAGAATAGGTTCTTTCCATAAGCAGGCCTGCTCGACCTCTATCTCTCAGGTCAAAAATACAGTCGAGAATGTTTCATTTATCTCTTTCTGAGAAGACTCTGGTGTATAATTCCAATCTCTCTAATATGTTAATGAACTTCCCTTGCACTTCTTCATAGAACTCAAAGTCCCTTTCATTTACTTTTCTTATTCTATAGTATTCTGTCGTACTTATGATCGGCGGTTGTCGAGGATGTTCCCTTATTTTAGCGGTGACGGGAACCCAAGTTGATGTTATTTTTGTCTGCAGCGAAATGTACGACACTGCGTCTGACGGGACGTATGGCTCTGTACCCCACGAGACATATGAGTCTGCATCCATCTGTTAATCGGCGGGTCTGAGACCCATCGTTAGTAGATGTGTACTCCTCTAACATGTTGTGGCGATGTAGGTGTAGGACATTGCAGTCCGGGCACTCTACAAATGCCCCTGTAGCTGACGCTTGTGCTAGTATTTCGGCATTGCAGGTCGGGCAACCCGTGCAAAAAACATCTGAAGCTGGTGGTATTTCTAGCTCTGTAACAAACCCAGACTCTTCATTTGTAGTAGGCAAGCTCGAAGAGGTTTCTCTTGTTCTTGGATCATAAATGTTCCCTTCAAGAATAGGGGTAAGTAAATTCTCTGCCCTTTTCTTGCGTCTTCTTTCTTCTTTTAAGAAATCCCTCTGTTTTTCGCAGCTAGCATTTCTGCGTTGAGTTCTTCGTAGCGAAGTGTACGGTAGTCTTTCATTATCGACAGCGACTAGGCCCCAAGTTGGCGTAGCTATCATAAACGGTAGGCGGCTGGGCCCCTCCATCGGCTCTTGTTGTACCATCACATTCTTTTCCTTCAGTGATGAATTGTCTTTGGTGGTCAACCTCAGCAGTGAGGGCAGCTCTTCCTTTCCCTGCCGACCTGTGATAATGGTGCCGCCCTGCGACGACATTTTCTTGTTGAGTGTAAGGTTCCAGCCATCTTTAAAGGTGAAGATCAGCCTCTGACCTGAAATTTCTCTACAAACGACAGGAAAAATATCAGTGAGCTGAAACATAGCGTGAATAAGATCAAAATAAAGTATTTATTAAAGGAAATTTTAGTTTATTTTGATGAATTAGTCATTTATTTGTGTATGCATTTTATTTAATTTAGTAGGATATTAAGTTTAAAGAGAAAATTGAAGTGTGTAATTTTAAAAAATTTTCATTATGTTGAGGTTAATCTTATTACAAAAAATTTGGACCCTGTCACAGACATTTGGCCACATAGATAATCCCAAAATATTCAAAATTTTAAAATTTCAAATTAAGAGATGACAAGAAATGTCATGTTGCGTAGTATGTCTTCAGGTATCATCCGTTGATTGGTAGCATGGGTCTTTCACCTCGAAAATCTACTAACCGGTAGGCTCCTCATGCTTAGAACTTTTCAACGACAAATGGTCCTTCCCAAGTTGGCTCAAATTTTCTACCTATCTTGTGGCGTGCAAGAATACTCCTTTTGAGCATGAGTATGAGGTCACCAACTTTAAATGTCCTTGGGTTGACCAATTTGTCATGAGCTTGTATCATCTTTGCCTGGTAAAGTTCCAAGTGTTGTTGTGCTTCAAGTCATTTTCCCAAAAGACTCTCCAGTTCATCAAGTCAGAGTTTTGCACTTTTTTCTATTGTGAGTTGTTTGACAATGGCGAATCTGAGAGACGGTGTCTGAATTTCTAATTGTAGCACGACCTCGGACCCGTACACGAGCATGTGGGGTGTACACTGAGTTGGAGTCCTAAACGTCATCCAGTAGAGCTTTTAACAGTTTGTTGTGTCAATCCCTTTTATTTTTGTCCAGTGTTTTCTTTAAAATCTATACCAATGTCTTGTTGAAGGCTTCAACCAGGCCATTTGCTCTGGGATAGTAAATTGTAGAGTATCTTAAATCTATCTCGTGTCTTTTGATAAAATTATTGATTTTTGTGCTTTTAAAAGTTGTCACATTGTCAAAAATTATTCTTCAGAAACGGTAGACGATTTGGACTTTTGAAGAATTGAAAGACGTGTTGTGGCGTAACCTCTCGTAATGGTACTATCTATGTCTATTTGGAGAAATAATATATAGTGGTAAGTATAGATCTGTGTCCTTTGGAAGATGGAGGGTCTATCAGACCTATTATATCCATGCCCTAACGCTCGAATGACCATGAGACGATAGTTGGATGTAGCACATTCGGAGGTTGGTACAAGACCATCCCCATGCAGTTGGCACTAGTGACATCTTCTAGCTGTATCCATGCAATCAAACATCATCGCTAGCCAATAATATCCAAGTCTTTTGATTTTCATTTTCATCTTCGATCCCAACTGGTGAGCGCCACACAATTCGACATGTACTTCTTTGACAATATTTCGTGCATCGACTTTGCTCAAACATTGTAGCCACATCTGGTTGGACGATCTCCTGTAGAGGACGTCATCTACTAGAGCATAAGACACAGCTCTTCTTGTAATGTGATGTGCCTCAGATTTGTCCTCTGACAGCCATTAATAGATTATTTGCATACTGGAAAGCTGCCAAAGGACAAATCTGAGGCACATCACATTACAAGAAGGGTTAACTGAATCAATAAATGCAAATAATTAACTGAATTAATACATGCAAATAATTAATGGATGTGGTTAACTGAATCAACATTCCACTGAGTTCATACTGGACGGTTCACTGGAAAAGAAGAATTAGCTCGTAATGGATGATCTTCTTATGAGAGAGCATGTAATGTCTATGCTTTTGGACGGCAAAAATTAACGCCAGACAATGCTTCTCAATAGGTGGATACCTTACTTTTATCGGTATCAGACGACGACTCAAATAGTAGAGTGCATTTTGCTTACCCTCGTCATTGACTTGGGCTAAGAGGGCTCCAAGAGAGTCGTCTAGGGCTGCAGTATAAAGTATCAACGGTTTCCCTCGGATAAAGGCTACCAAAATAGGAGATGTCATTAAGTATTATTTAACATCCTTAAAGGCCCGCTGACATTTCTCTTCCCAAACAAATGTGGCATCCTTGTTAATTAATATCAAGAAGGGTTGACACCTACCTGAGAGATTGGAAATAAAATGTCTAAGATATGACAATTTCCCCTGGAAAGAACGTAGTTGTTTAAAGGTTTTAGGAGGAGGCATTTCCAAGATAGCCTTAATCTTATCTAGGCCAATCTCGATTTCCCGATGACTGACAACGAATTCTAGAAACATCCTGGAGATAACTTCAAATGCACACTTTAAAGGATTCATTTTAAGGTCGTATCATCGTAATCGTTCGAGCACGATCCTCAATTCGTACAAATAGTCTATTTTTTGTTTACTCTTGATGACTAAATCATCCCGGTAGCATTCCACTTGGTTGTAAATGAGGTCTTCAAAAATCTTTATCATTGCACGTTGGTGTGTTGCTCCAGCGTTCTTTAACCCAAATGACATCACTGTGTAGCAGAAAATTCTGATCGACGTTCTGAAGGTTGTAAGTGATGCATCCTCGGGAGGCATCTTCGTTTGGTTGTATCCCGATGATCCATTCATGAAAGAGAAGATTTCATGTGTAGAAGAGATATTCACCATCATTTTCAGTATTGGTAGTGGGAACTCATCTTTTAGACATGCCTTGTTCAAATCTTTGAAGTCGACGCAAACACGGATTTGTCCATTTTTCTTCTTGATAGGTAAAATGTTAGCTAACCATGTGGGGTATTTTTTTCCTTTCACAAAATTAGTGTCTATTAATTTCTTCACTTCTGCAATTACTTGTTGCTTTATTTCGATTCGCATTCTTCTCGGAGCTTGTTTATTGGGGTCATATCCTGTCTACCCTGAGTTTATGAATTGCAACCTCTGCTGACAGTCCTTACATTTTGTCATAACTCCATTCGAAACAATCTTTAAATTTTATTAATAATTTGATCAACTGTAGAGATTCTTCATCGTTGAGTAAAGAACTTATAAATGTAGGTCGGGGTTGTTCTTCAATCTCAAGGTTAATTTTCTTTAGTTCATCAACAGTTGATTTAATTTCCTCCTCAAATTCTGACGGAGCATCTTTTAGCAGTTGATCGGTAGAGTCATCCTCTATATCGAGGCAATCATCTCCTTATTCACTAGTAACAACCATGCAAAACTCTGAATCATCAACTGGTCAAACTGTACCAAATCTCAGACCCTCTTTTGAGTTGCGAGTTCGACATTTAACACTCCATAATTTTTCAAAAAGTTGTAATTTATCTTTTGTCATTTGTTTTGGTAAATGTTCTTGTTGAATTAACTTTTGTACACAAAGAAAAAAGTAACCAAAAGGTAATTTCATTAACTCATTAGGATCATCATCCAAAATTACATGATTTTCAAGATTAGTAGAGGTAGAAGCACGGTAAAGCTTGATCCCTTTGAACCAGCACTACGGACTTCCTTGACCTCTAAACTCTCGACCTTTTGAGAGAGAATCGAAGTAAGGATCATGGTGTTCACATAGTGGTTTATCCGATCATACATTGTCTCATTTTCACTTTTCTCGATATCTTTCAAGGATATCTTGTACCGAGGTTTCCTCTGTTTTGTCATCATTATTTCATCTTCGGAACTGTCTTCATCACCAATGTTGATAGTCGGCCTAGTCCGTTCAACGATTAAGTTGATTCTTCCATGTCTACGTCCCCGGCCTCGACATCGGGTGCGCGAACTAAAAGAACCCCTACCAACTTGTTGCAAAGGAGTGGTGGAAGATCGATGAAACGGAGTTGAAGGGCATCCTCTTTATGATTTTTCTGAATATACACTTTTATTTGTAGCAATTTCACGAGAGAAGACAGTTTTCTTTGGAGGCCCGTAGTAGACGGCATTTTCATGAATACCAACTTCATGAACTGAGAATTGTTGTAGATCTCTTTTGATGCAATGCTCTTGTCATTCTTTGTAGTACTTGATGCATTGGTGTAGAGACGACCAAGTAGAGTGTTGAAAGAGGTCTCGACGTCGATGATATGAAATTTAGCGGTTGTTACGAGTTCTTCAACCTTCATAAGCAACGTAATGGATCAAAGGACTCTCTCTTCCATTTGGTTGAATCCTCTTAACATCATTTTACTAGTCGTAAGCTTTTGAGCTTCGATGTCCAAGTAGGCCTATGTCTGTAAACTCATCAAGTTGAGAGATGATCTAGGATCTACTAAAACTCTGGACAGCACAAATCTACTGATGTTAATGGAGATGTAGAGTTGACGATTGTGGTCTATGGTACCGAGCAACAAATTTTCATTTGTAAAGGTTATCTCAGGTTATTCTTTCAATGAGCAAACTTCATCTGAGGATGTGCTGACCAACTGAGCTAAGCAAATCTCTAGGTCGAGCAAGGCTGTAACCAGAGACTATCTCATCTCCTTTGACATAATCAGAGCGTCGTATATGCTTAATCGAGTCGGTATCTTCCTATGATGAGCTAGCACATTGTAATCCACTTTATATGGTCCTCCAATTTTCTCTTGGTTGTGTGGTTCTTCCACTGGTGGAGGTAGCTCTTCTCAAGTTATTATTTGCTTTCGTTTATCTGTCGGAGCCATTATTGAGGGTAACACTCTCCTGCTCCTTAAGTTTACTTCTGTAAATTCTTCTTCTTGAGATATAATTGTTGAATTTTTTGGTGTTTCTTCTTTGTCGGAAAGATCTAAGTTGATGGCAAGTGGTGCACCCTGACGCTCGAGGAGTAGTTTCTCACTCCCGGTGCTGTCGTAGCTTGTTTCATTTATGTCTTCTTCAGTCTTGTTAGCGATTTCGTCGGACTTAAGTATGATTTGAGGATCGTTTTGGGGATCGAGATCAAAGCTAGATTTGTTAAAATCAGTTACGTTATCACCAGAAACAGTTAAAACATAGTTGAAATCACAATTAATATATTCATAAGACCTCAAAGAGACAAAAAGATAATCATACAAAGTCAGGGGTTTGAGGATTTTCTTCCCCGAATTCGTGACAACCAATCTAGTAGAGGCAACCCCTATCTTACCCCCTATGCTATCAATCTTTCTGGTAGTGTTTTTCTTTTTCTTTTCCTTTGACGATGATGAATCTTGTGGCAAAATTTTCATCTCGGGCTTGACAGGTTGAAGACTCTGGACGAAAGTTTATTGTAACGCATTCTGGATTTGGTTTAATATTTTCCTAGATGATTTGCTCCGNTTGTAATCCACTTTATATGGTCCTCCAATTTTCTCTTGGTTGTGTGGTTCTTCCACTGGTGGAGGTGGAGGTAGCTCTTCTCAAGTTATTATTTGCTTTCGTTTATCTGTCGGAGCCATTATTGAGGGTAACACTCTCCCGCTCCTTAAGTTTACTTCTGTAAATTCTTCTTCTTGAGATATCATTGTTGAATTTTTCGGTGTTTCTTCTTTGTCGGAAAGATCTAAGTTGATGGCAAGTGGTGCACCCTGACGCTCGAGGATTAGTTTCTCACTCCCGGTGCTATCATAGCTTGTTTCATTTATGTCTTGTTTAGTCTTGTTAGCGATTTTGTCAGACTTAAGTATGATTTGAGGATCGTTTTAGGGATCGAGATCAAAGCTAGATTTGTTAAAATCAGTTACGTTATCACCAGAAACAGTTAAAACATAGCTGAAATCACAATTAATATATTCATAAGACTTCGAAGAGACAAAAAGATAATCATACAAAGTCAGGGGTTTGAGGATTTTCTTCCCCGAACCGTGACAACCAATCTAGTAGAGGCAACCCCTATCTTACCCCCTATGCTATCAATCTTTGTGGTAGTGTTTTTCTTTTTCTTTTCCTTTAACGATGATGAATCTTGTGGCGNAGCCCCAAATAATCCCATTATTGTCACCCCCAGGATGACGAAAATTTTTTTATCGAGTCTGAACAAAATATTAATCCTCATCTTAGACACGGTGGTGAACTAACGGTGCAAGCCCCAAATAATCCCATTATTGTCACCCCCCATGATGGCCAAAATTTTATTATCGAGTCTGAACAAAATATTGCTCCTTCTTCTGTTACGGTTGTTGATCAAGAAGATGAGCTTCATCCTACTCCTCCTATTGAAATACATGTTGAGATTAATGCTAATCCCCCTCTGACCCTTGTTGTAGGTGATCATGATGGCATAATACATGTGAATCTTCTCTTATCTCCCACTCGAGAGGTCAGTGGGGATCATTTTAGTGCTGCTACAACCCAAATTCGTTGCTCTTCTCTTGCGTTGGGGGACAATGCTAAACTTGATAGTGGCTCAAAACATATTAATAATGATAATTTGTTTCCTGATGTTGAATTCTTTGCTGCTATTGCTGCCTTAGAGGATGAATGGATGGTGCAAAAGGCTAGCAGGAAGAAAGGGAAAAGAAACAATGAATTAATCCATCTTGACCAAGATAATACTATTTTGAATGGGAAGTCGTATTCGGATTGCAAATAGATCGGCACCTCTTCTAGGTTTACTAGAAGAAGAGGCCCAAGAAATTATGTTTAATATCTTGTGCTGGAATATTAGGGGAGTGTCGAACCCTCCCTCCCTTAATAGATTAAAGCATTAAGTAGGGTCCACAAAATTTCCATTTTTTCTATTCTTGAGCCTTTGGTTTCTATTAGCAAAANTGTGCTGGAATATTAGGGGAGTGTCGAACCCTCCCTCCCTTAATAGATTAAAGCATTAAGTAGGGTCCACAACATTTCCATTTTTTCTATTCTTGAGCCTTTGGTTTCTATTAGCAAAGATCGTATCTTCCGAACTTTCAAAAATTATTAGTACTTTTGCAAAAAAAATAATAAAATTTGGATTTTCTAGAAGCGTAATATTGATCTTGACATTGTTGAAGATGATGAACAATTTGTGCTTCTCCACTTTAAGCAGGATGTTTTTTCTGCTTAGGCTACATTTGTTTATGCTAGCTTGTTACTTCATGATAAATATCAACTCTGGTAGAAGCTTGCCCTTATGGGTGATGCTATCCATGATAATTGGTTTGTGGGGGGATTTCAACATGATTATGAAGTCTTCTGAAAGGAGGGGTGGAGGTCGCTGCAACACTACGCTCATTGATCATTTCTGTGATAATATTAAGGAGGTTGGTTTATATGATTTGGGTTTTTCGGGTCCTCCCTTTACCTGGCGGAGGGGATCCCTTGCCCAGGGATTAGATCGCTACTTTGGAAATCACTATTTTCTTAATTATTTTCATGTCTCTAAGGTTCTTCATTTAAATCACGCGGCCTCTGGTAATAATCATATTCTTCTCTCTCTCATTCAATACCAAGCCTACTTCTTATCATTTTAAATTCCTTAACATTTGGACCACTCATGATACCTTTTTGGCTCTTATTAAGCAAGTTTGGAATGTCGATTGTGTCGGGAATCATTGGCATACTCAGTGGCAGCTTCATAAGAAGGTTACCGCTCATTTATGTAATTGGAATTTTAATGTTTTTGGTAATGTCCATAAAAGGGTTCTTGAGGCCCAAAGGGTGGTTGATAATCTGGAGGCTCGGGTTGATTGTTCCCCTTAGNACTTTGGAAATCACTATTTTCTTAATTATTTTCATGTCTCTAAGGTTCTTCATTTAAATCACGCGGCCTCTGATAATAATCCTATTCTTCTCTCTCTCTCATTCAATACCAAGACTACTTCTTATCATTTTAAATTCCTTAACATTTGGACCACTCATGATACCTTTTTGGCTCTTATTAAGCAAGTTTGGAATGTCGATTGTGTCGGGAATCATTGGCATACTCAGTGGCAGCTTCATAAGAAGGTTACCGCTCATTTATGTAATTGGAATTTTAATGTTTTTGGTAATGTCCATAAAAGGGTTCTTGAGGCCCAAAGGGTGGTTGATAATCTGGAGGCTCGGGTTGATTGTTCCCCTTAGAATATGGAGGCTTTAGCTACGGCTCACTCCAACCTTCTTGAAGCTATTTCTTTGGAGGAAGGCTTTCTGCAACAAAAGGCTAATGATGTTTATTTTTCTAGTGTTGATCACAACACCAATTATTTTCGTGCTTCCCTTAAGCATAGAAAAAATATCAACACTATTCTTAAAATTTGTACTCCTTCCGGAGTTTCTTTAACTCAGGAGGGTGACATTGGTCAAAGTGCGGTTGATTATTTCACTGATATATTTTTGTCTACTTCTCAGGTGCTTCTGGTTAAAGCTTCTCTCTTTGATAACAAGCATCAATATGTCAATTCCATTAATCTTTTTGAGGTGCCTGCTGAGCAAGAAATTTTTCTTTATTTTTAAAGATATAAACTCCAACAAAGCCCCTGGACCGGATGGTTTCACCTCTTCGTTTTATGTTTCTTGTTGGGATATCATTAAAAAGGAAATTACAATTACGATTCAAAGCTTTCTTAAGGGGGAAGATCCTGGGAAATACTTTACCTCCTCTTTGATTGTGCTGATTCCCAAAGGCACTGATAAATCTAGTTGGGATAAATTTCAGCCCATAGCCCTCACTTCGGTTATTTCTAAATTTTTGAGCAAATTGATGCTTTCCAGGATTACACCACTCTTACCTAATATTATCTCACCTAAGCAGTCTGCTTTTGTTAAGGTTCGATATATCACTGATAATATTTTTTTGGTGCAAGAATTAATTGAGGATCTCGATAAGAAATGTCAGGGGGGGAGGGGTAACATGATATTTAAAGTTAACATCAAAAAGGCTTTCGATACTATCAGTTGGGATTTCATTATTAACATTCTTCATGCTTATGGTTTTCATCATAATTTCATTTCTATTATCAAGAGATGGCTTTATGATAATCACTACAGTGTGATGGTTGATGGCAATTCTTACGGTTTTTTTTCAGCGCGCAGAGATATTAAGCAAGGTGATCCTCTTTCACCTACAATTTTCATAATCGCTTTTGATTATTTCTCTAGATTAGTCAATGAGCTGCAACATAATAAGGTGCATACTCACTTTCATCATCAGTCCAAGTTTGTGGTTAGTCATCTTGCTTATGTCGATGAAGCTATTCTTTTCTCTAATGCTAGTAAAAATACCATCAAATTGATGATGTGTTCTTGAGGAATTTCAAAATACTTCCGGCGTAATATTTAATAGAGACAAGTGCAATCTTTACTTTGGTAAGAATGTTAAGTGCTCGATTACTAATTGGGCTACCTCTTTTGCTGGTTGTCACTCTGCCTCTCTTCCGCTTAAATATCTTGGAGTTAACCTTCTAAGGGGTCGCCCGGAAAAAAAACTCAGTTAGATGATGTTGTGGATAAAATCAAATCTAAGATTGAGGATTGGCGTAATATTTTTCTCTCTTATGGTGGTCGTCTCACTTTACTTAAAAGTGTTCTTGTTAGTATTCCAATGTATGTTATGCAAGTTCTCAATCTTAAGAAGAGTACCCAACTTACATTAGAGAGATTGTTTAATCGATTTCTATGGTCTGGTATTTATTCTAGCAAGCATTGGACTACTTTTAAGAAGGTTTGTAAACCTAAGGCTGTTGGTGGCTTAGGGATTAAAAATTTGGATCAAATTTCTGCTATTAATATGGGAAAGTTGTGGTTTAAATTCTGTGCCAACAATTCTTTATGGACTAATTTTCTTCACCATAAGTATTGCTCCCATTACCACCCGGCTGTCGTTCAGTGGAGGGTGGGGGATTCCAGGATTTGGAAAGCCATTCTTAAAGCGAGAACTATGGTTAGCAAATTTATCTTTTGCAATGTTGGGGAAGGTAAGATCTCCGTGTGGCATGATCAATGGGGCTTGGGGGATGAGGATTTTTTTCTTCAACAAGGTATCTCTAATGATTTGATTGTCTATGATTTGTGGCTTCATGGTAATTGGGATGTCAATAAATTGAATGAATATTTTGGCATCTAGGCTGCTAGAATCTCTAAAATCCCTAATAAGAATAGTATGAGATACTCCTATGTAGAAATCCACGGCTTCTACCTCTCCCACTAAAATGCTCTATACTAAACTTTATCAATTTAGAAATTGGAGGTGGGGGAAGTTTATTTGGAACAAATTTTTATCACTCTCTATTTTTTTCTTCTTATGAAGGTTTTTTCTTAATATGTTGCCTTTGGATGATATTTTGAAACTTAAAGGATTGAAATTGGCATCTCAATGCTATCTTTGCAAGACGAATTTGGAAAAGACTGAGCATCTTTTCTTCCTTTGTCCCTTTGTTATTGCTACTTGGAATATGTTTGGTAATCATTTTAATGTCACTTGGAGGCTTACATCCTGTATTCTTAATTATCTCTCTATCTGGAGAGATGCTACACAGGTGGATGAAAAGCTCTTTTGGTTTCCTCTAGTGGTTCTTGGGTTTATTTGGATGACGAGAAATGATGCTAAATATGAGAATGCTATGTTTCAACCTAAAATTCTTGGTCATTTTCAAAGAGCTTGCAAGGCTCTTTCCATAATCAATGATCTGGTGCCGTCGAGGTTGGGTAGGATGACCATCTTCTTTAGATGGCAACGCCCACCCTCAGGTTGGTTTAAGTTTAATATTGATGGCAGTTGGCATTCCAATGTTGCGGGTGTGGGGGGTATCCTGAGGGATCACGCTGGGCAGTGTCTGTTTTACTTTGCATCTCCTCTTTTCGCCTCTACACCGTTAGAGGCTGAATTTTGGGCTTTGTTGTTAGCCTTGCAGGTTGTTGCACAGCTTAAGCTCCCAAATATTATTTTTGAGACAGATTTGCAAATTCTTTGTAATGAGTTTTACAAGGCTACGGGGCCTAGATGGGATTTGCTTGCCATTATGAATTGTATTCGCGATGTTATCCAACGATACAATTTAAATATTCAGTTATCCTTTATTTATAGGGAAGGCAATTCCCCAGCTAATTGACTTGCTAATAAGGGTAGGGGGTCGGCCGAGGTAAATTATGGGATTTCTCCCATGCCGAAGCTTAATTCTTTTATTTTGAGAGACTTGATTGAGCTCCCTTTTTATCAGAATTCAATAGTTTCTGTGGTTGTCTTCTTTTCTTCTTATGCTTTATACTTGGAATCTTTTCTTTCTCTGGTGCTTTTTCATGTCTGATAAGGCTTCCAAGTATATTTCCTCTCTGAGTTGGGAAGGTTTCGGCTTTCATATTTTATGCAAGGAAAATTATGTTAGCATCCATGTTTATGCAGGAAAAATTACGCTGAGTGTAAGGGTTTACTATTTTCGGATCTGTAATGTGTTTATGCAGGAAAATTAAGCTGCCGTTTCATGTTTACGCAGGAAAATTTATGCTGAGATTTGCAGGCTTTATAATAATTTCACGCCTCATATTGCTGCCTGGAATTTGAGTATTTTCTNCGTTTCATGTTTACGCAGGAAAATTTATGCTGAGATTTGCAGGCTTTATAATAATTTCACGCCTCATATTGCTGCCTATACTATACTTTGTCTCGAGCTTCTCAAGTTGCACTTATCTACACTACAAGATGGCTTTTGTTTAGGATATTACTCCTCCGACTGGCTCATGGTAGCACCTCACTTACCTTTTGGCGGATCAAGCTCGGTATTTTCTACCACTTTGGGTACATGTGTTTTTTGGGTATACTTCTCTTTTTGGTATACGTTTTGGTGCACATGTATTTAAGGGTTTACTTTTCCTTTAGTTTTCTCTTGTGTCGAGTTGTACATTTGGGAAATTGGAACCACTAGGACCTTTTTGTATTTTATTTTGTTTGTAGATGTGGTTCGACTTTTCCTTCCNTATATCTTCATTAGTTTCTTTCCTTTGTTGACAGTCGCTACTATTCCTGACTTCTTTTTAAACACTCCGGTTGCCTTGAACTTCTCGTGTGAATCCATATGTTTTATTTCTTCTTGAATACTGCTCGCTTTACTAAGTAGCTTCTCGAAGGATTTGATGGTGAGTCCCTTGAGCATGAAAGTTACTGGCCCATGAATGCGTTTGAGTAAAATCTCAATTGTGTGATGTTCCTATAGCTGAGGTTCACACTTCATGCTATGGTTTCTCCACCTCAAGATGTAATCCACCAAAGTCTTGTTAGGCATTTGTTTTTCCATCATGTGCTCTCCTATAGAGACATGGTGTTGCGCTCCGGCAAATCTCTTCACAAATAATTGTTTCAACTCGACAAATGTCTTAACTGATCCGTTGGGTAAATCAACATACCAATCGAAAGTGATCCCTGACAAGCTGCTAACGAACTGTTGGAAGAGTAAAACTTTGCTTTTTCTTGTGTCACCACAACTGGCTCAAAAATGTGTTATATGCTTGTTGACCTCATTTTTTGTTGAGGTTTAATTTTTTCCTCTTTAGTAGCTTAAGGTCTAGCCATAGGATTTTCTTATTGACTATTCTTAGAAAACTAGACATGGGATCCTCACCATTAGAAATTCTATCATCTTCTCTACTCAACTTGAAGTTCCACATGTTGGTCTCAACCTCTAAATCCTTAGTAGGTGGGGTCACTATGGGGGAAGCTCAAGATGAGTCACCCTTAGGACTGCTGGACCTTAAGGTTGACCCTGGGTGTTGGTCTGAAGCTGAGGCACTCACTATACTTATCTACACCCATAATCACTCACAACCCTAAAACTCAAATTTTTAGACTATGTCCCTTGATCTTTTTGGGATACTTATGTAGATGGTCCTCTAAACCTACCAGCCCTAGTGCTATGGTTTGGCTAAGACCACTATGTAGAGGACCCAAAATGGGGTTTCATTTGGTTCATGACTTGTTGGTGATTGTTGGTACTTCAACTCTATCAAAAATACTCATCCTGGCCTTTTGCCCCAAACCCCCCCCAAATTACCAAAATACCCCTCTTGGGCCCAAAATTCCCAAAATTCCAAAAAATTCTCAGAAAATCTCAATAAATCTCAAATATTCTCAATTTCATTTTTCTCAACTACCACATGACCCAATTTGGCCAATTTGATCATCTTTAACCAAAATCCCCAAATTTGCCTTTAAAGACCCAAATTTCCTCAAATCCAACTCAAATGTCCATCAATTTGATCTCAATTGACCCCAATTCCAATCTTAAACTCAAATTCACTCTTGATATAACCAATCTAGACCAAATCCAAGCTTAATTGGCCCATGATTTGAACTCAATTTTGATTTAGGTTAAAACCCCAATTTTGACCACATGACCTAATCTC
>JXCR01055743.1:196919-216082 GCA_002079205.1 Phalaenopsis hybrid cultivar | reverse complement strand
GCCTAGTGGCCAGAAAAGCTCAAAACCGAGACCCACCCTTATGGCACCTCACCCAAATCAAACCTAGAGGCCAGCTCAGCCAAACCAATTGATGGAGCTCCTCTGCCCTTTACCTAAGCACCACAATGCACCCAAGCTTATGCCTTGAGAGCCACTCCCATGGCCATTTTTATAAAAAATCACCACCACGGCCATGGGAGGTGTGCTAAAATTTCCTTAGTGAGACCTCTCCAAACTTCACACAGAGCTTCCCTAAGATCCCCTTAGTGCATTCCAACTATTTTCCCTCACTAATTCCCATTGCTGGAGCTCAATTTTGAGTTTGGAACCTTGCTGGAAACCAAGACAGATCCCAATACACCTCCACAGTCCACCCAAACTCAAATTAACTCTACCCACACCTTCACAATAGTGAAAGTTGCCAAAGCCCCATAAGATCTCCCTTCCACAGAGTCTCTACCATAGCTCTAGACCAACACCCAAATTCAGCCGTGTCACATTCATACCTAGGCCTTACACCAAGATCAGAGACTTAATCCCTAGCCTCTTTGGATCACAATGAATGTGTCAAGACCCTCTGATTTAAGCTTCACTTCTCAGAGAAAAGGTATAAAACCTCACCTCATCCCGAGCCTATTTCGATTCTCCATTTGATTATGCTTAATTTAATTGTGTGATTACCGTATGGATGTGTTTGTCTCACTTAGATGAATCCATAGGACCAAACCCGAGGTGATTTAGTTGAGTCTAGGCTGAGATCTTAGGGTTTTAGTATAGACGGACATGAGATCATTCTATCGGGGACGATGACGGATGACCGTTTGATCGAGCGTGTATCAAAAGGACGGAGGAGATCGAGCTGGATAACGCTTCGAGGCATAAACAGCGAGACGTGTGGCTGCTGGCGTGGACGGCGGTGTCAAATATGAGCGTGTCACGTGGAGTTTCGGAGCTGCCTAGGATCTAGTCTGCACGTGCGGTTTAAATAAAAAAAAATAGGGCTTTTTCTATTTATTTAAACTCCCCAAACATANCCTCCACAGTCCACCCAAACTCAAATTAACTCTACCCACACCTTCACAATAGTGAAAGTTGCCAAAGCCCCACAAAATCTCCCTTCCACAGAGTCTCTACCATAGCTCTAGACCAACACCCAAATTCAGCCGTGATCACATTCATACCTAGGCCTTACACCAAGATCAGAGACTTAATCCCTAGCCTCTTTGGATCACAATGAATGTGTCAAGACCCTCTGATTTAAGCTTCACTTCTCAGAGAAAAGGTATAAAACCTCACCTCATCCCGAGCCTATTTCGATTCTCCATTTGATTAGGCTTAATTTAATTGTGTGATTACCGTATGGATGTGTTTGTCTCACTTAGACGAATCCATAGGACCAAACCCCAGGTGATTTAGTTGAGTCTAGGCTGAGATCTTAGGGTTTTAGTATAGACGGACACGAGATCATTCTATCGGGGACAATGACGGATGACCGTTTGATCGAGCGTGTATCAAAAGGACGGAGGAGATCGAGCCGGATAACGCTTCGAGGCATAAACAGCGAGACGTATGGCTGCTGGCGTGGACGGCGGTGTCAAATAGGAGCGTGCCACGTGGAGTTTCGGAGCTGCCTAGGATCTAGTCTGCACGTGCGGTTTAAATAAAAAAATAGGGCTTTTTCTATTTATTTAAGCTCCCCAAACATAAAAAATTCATAACTTTGTGTAGAAAAATTACAAAAATAAAATAAAAATACCCTCTTGCTCAGTGAACAGAGGAGAATAATGTGGAATAAATTTCAAGTCCATTTGATGCATAAAATATTTTTAATTAATTAAACACTGTTTGGTATAATTTGATTCTCTATGCATATTGATACATCACATTTGCTTGAAATTTTGACATGTTGTAGCCTCTGTTAAAGGAAACATCCTCTGATTTTTCTAAAGTCAAAGGGGGTTCTTATACAGAGAGCCATATTTTTCAAGTTCTTGCACATTATTTTGTTAAAATAATCATGAAAATTAGAATACTTNAATAATGTGGAATAAATTTCAAGTCCATTTGATGCATAAAATATTTTTAATTAATTAAACACTGTTTGGTATAATTTGATTCTCTATGCATATTGATACATCACATTTGCTTGAAATTTTGACATGTTGTAGCCTCTGTTAAAGGAAACATCCTCTGATTTTTCTAAAGTCAGAGGAGGTTCCTATACAGAGAGCCATATTTTTCAAGTTCTTGCATATTATTTTGTTCAAATAATCATGGAAATTAGCATACTGATTAGAAAATTCTAAAAAATTTTGGAAGGTCCACCATGACCAGAGAAGCTTTTGGAAATAATTTCATTGGCCAAGTCATTTAAAATGCACTTAAATTTTACAAACACTAAATCACTAAAACAATTAATTTTGGAAAATATAAAATTTAAATGACTTGATTTTTTATCTCTACTGTGGTTTATGATCCAGTGAACTCACTATAAAAATTTCAAATTATTTTGAGTTCATTTGATAACTTAAGTTGATTTTTAAAGATAAATACCACTTTTGACACTTAAATGATTTTTAAAAATCAAAATATAACTCAAAAAATTATGAAACTTAGTTTTTTGAGTTCTCTGTGATCAGGGATATTTTTATAAAAATAAAATAATATTTTGAATAAAAACTTGATTTTTAGCCTATTTTAAATATTTAAAATATTTAAAAATTCATAAAAAACACAAAAAATAACAAAATTCATGGAAATGTTCTAAATTGCTTCCTAATCACTTAGAAATAATTAGAATGCCTGATTTTCTAAATAAAGATATTGAATTTTAAAGCTTAAAAATGATTTTTAAAGGCTAAAATGAATAAAACTCATGGAAATGTTCTAAATTGCTTCCTAATCACTTAAGAATAATTAGAATATTTTTCCTAAATAAAGATATTGAATTTTAAAGCTTAAAAATAACTTTTAAAAGGCTAAAAATAAGTTTTTAAATAAAGATATTGAATTTCAAAGCTTAAAAATAATTTTTAAAGGCTAAAAATGAGTTTTTACTAAAAATAATTCCAATAAATCAAAGAAAAAAATGAAATTTGTTCCTCTAGGCTTTCTAACCTCAGAGAGATTTTTCAAAGGCTCAAAACTTAATTTTCATCATTTAAAATATTTTATTTTTTTTAAATAACCCATAACTTAAAATAATTCTGATAAATCACAGAGAATTCAAAAAATTATGAAATTTGGTCCAAAGACTTCTCTGGTCTAGGTCTACCTCTAGTAAAAATTTCAAGGAATTAGGATTTACCTTGGTCAAGTTAAAAATTTTCTTTGAAAAATCCTATTTTTGCATAAAAATAATTATATAAAATACATTAAATTATGAAAAATCACATTTTCTCTTCTAATGTCTTAATTGACTCATGAATGAGGTAGGCTAAACNGGTCTACCTCCAGTAAAAATTTCAAGGAATTAGGATTTACCTTGGTCAAGTTAAAAATTTTCTTTGAAAAATTTTATTTTTGCATAAAAATAATTATATAAAATACATTAAATTCTGAAAAATAACATTTTCTCTTCTAATGTCTTAATTGACCCATGAATGAGGTAGGCTAAACATTTCAAAGTTATTTGAATTGAATTTGACAAATATGAAGTGTTAGAGCCTTAGGGGCAAATGTGTAATTTTGTAAATTTAGCCTTAATTAACATTTAGGCTTAAGTCAAGGAGGGAAATGTGCAACCTTTGATCTTAATCAATTTATTTGATGTTTAGAACACAAGGGGTTAATTGGTAGAAACTAATCTCACTTTCTTAATTTAAGTTAATAATGAATTTCTAAATTAATAATATTTGGAAGTTTATTAAAATTAAATGATCCTGGACTTAGGGGTATGACTTTTTAAGTCAATAAGTAATCAATTTAATACACTATTTTGATTTTCAAATAAAATCAAAATCATGAATCATAACCACTTGAAGCTTAACATTTTCAAAACTAACTAAGACACTCACCTATATCTTAAGGGCTTAGTGAAGACTTAAGCCAAATCAAAATTGACTAAGTGAGGATTAGAGAAATAAACAAAACATAATCAAACATCCTTGAAACACCACTAAGCCTAAAAAATTTTTTTGGCTAAGTGTTCAGGTTACACCAACTTGCCCTTTAAGGAAATTCACTCACATAATTTTTCAAATTAAATGATAAATGATAATTGCCCCTTTCTTAGGGATGATTAAGACATCAATGTTCACTGAGCATTAGAAGTATTCACAGAATGAACTATTAAGAAACATAATAAGTTTAGATGGACTCGAGGTTTTTCACCAATTGGTGAGAGGGAGGCATGAACCTTCTTCGTCCTCCTAACTTGTTGGATACCTCAGAGGTCTATTAAACTTAATATACTTTGCTCAATAAAATCATCCTTAATTAAACTTTTAAGGACTCACTAAAATACAACATAGAGTTGGAAAACCACGAAAACTTTACTTTTCCTACTCTTCATAAATGCCCTCACATGCATTTTTAAGTTTCAGGTAGTGGAACAAGAAAACTCGTCAGGTATGCTTTTACAATTTATAGTACCGTCGTTCTTGTGCCTTTTCCTTACATGCTTTATGCTTGCATTTACCTACCTGTATGAAAACAACATAAACTTGCATGTTAACCAAAACCAAAGCCCAAAACTAAAACTAAAATCAACCAAGATAAAATCCACCGCCACAACATTCAAAATATAAAATAACTCAAAATTTAATCACAAACATCACACAAAACTTCAATTGTAACTAAATTAAGACGTCTCTATCGGATGATCGGGAATCCCTAGGAGGAGGTAACCTACGATTGCTAACGAGTNTAGACAAGTTGTTTTATCCACCTCACCACCCCTCCAATAAGAAGGAAGCCCTACCCTAAGTCACCTTCATCACTATAATTAAGCTCATGATGAACACATCATAAAAATAGGGGAATTATTTTCCATAGCTGAATTCAATCCCTTTAGCTTCGTTGGGCCTCCCTAAGCAACCTCTGTTCATACAAATGTGATTAAACTGTAGGACTACTCAGATTCTACTTGTAAAGTCTCGTCAATCCAAAGCCGCCACATGGAGCTTTAAGGAGCCCTAGGATTGAGCTGGCGCCTAGCTGGATAAATAGAAAAATGAAATTTTTTTATTTAATAAAACCCTTAAATCTTTAAAAAAATCATAACTTTTAAAGAAAAAATCATAAAAATAAAACAAAAATATCCCTGAACTCAACAGAGCAATGAGAGAATATCAAAAATAAATTTGAGAATTAATGAATTATATTTAATTTTTAAATAACTAATCACTCCTTGGAGTAATTTAATTATTAAAAATTAATTATAATTCCAAAAATTCTAAAATTTACATGGAATTTTCCTTTCACCCTTGGAAATGTTCCTTGATTTTTCCAAGGTTAAGTAAAATCCTAAAAATGAAATTCACCAATNCTCTAAATTGAAGCCAAACATTAGGATAGCTTGGGAAGTCATCGAGGTTCTCCTCCAGATCCATGACATCCCTTAGTTCTTCCTCATTTGGATTCTACAATAAAATTTTCCAAATTTGATCCAATCCCCTTTCACACCTCTATGTTCAATCTCATTGAAGAGTCCTACCCTTTGAGACTCCTTGAAGATAATATTTCCTGCTTTTTATCGAGAGTCTTCTTAAGTGACTTTGGTCATTTAAGATGTAATTAAATATATGGGCTTGCCCTTATAGGAAGCATGTCCAAACCTAGCTTAATATAAACCCTATTTAATCCTTTATATTAATTAGGGGAATTCATTAGCAAATACAAGGGTTTCGCAGACCAAACAGACGTCATACTTTCCTTAGTTTATTTGATCGAGCTTCATCCTCAAGTCTTGTGTTTATCCTTTGGGATAGATACAAGATTTGAGGTAGAGTGCTCTTTCATTTTAAACTATGAAAAATATGGGGTCAGTTTGATTTCATACTTCAACGTCCATCTGAAGCGGGCAACAGGATTTTGATTCTGGCGACCGATAGCTTCTTACGGGCAACTCCCCACAATCCCACCAAAAATAGCACCGACAATGTTGTCTGGGATTTTCAGTCCCATCGAATATCTTAAAGTTTGGGGACATGAAACCCTTAGGGAATGGTACAACATCGAATTCCTCTGGGGAAGGTCTATCCTTCAAAATTAATGCACCACCCTTAGAGTGGGTTAAGGCCTCTCGAACTTGCTCGATCATTTGCTTAAATTCTTTTTTCGGCATGGCGCTCGATGGAGAATCCTTCTTTGGTTGTTCATCCATGTTTGTTGAAGCAACTTCTCCTCTTTCATATGTGATATGTATAATTTTTGGTTGGTTGATCTCTGAAGAAGCTAACTGTGGGGGTTGAGATTGTCCTTGAATTGTGGCCATGGTCGTCATGGTTGCGGCCATCTCCTCTATTCTTTTCTCAAATTAACTTACTTGCTCATCCCTTAGAAGGATAGCCCTATGCAGCTCATCTACGGGTTCTCTTCGATGAGAGGTTGAGCCTCGCGGGCAAATGTAGCGACTCCGGTTTCAATGACATGGACATCCATGAAATCTTCTTTGAGGTAATCATTATTATCAAAATCTTCATCATCATCATTGATGAACACCCCATGTTCTTGGGCTAACTCTGAAATCTCAACTCTGAGCTTTTCCACCTGTTCTTCGATTATTAATTCTTGAATTGTCTTAAGATGTGGAGGAGCCTACTGAACTTCCTCCTCTTGCTCTTCCATCTCACTGGCAATAACTTTGACAATGTTACATACTTTGGACATTGGCTTCATTCCATGCGGGATTACTGAACTGTATCGGTAAAACGACCCTGGGTATCCATACCTTTTTCTTTGACGATGATGTCTCAGGATAGAGTGTCCTAGCAGAAACATCAGTATGTCGAAGAGAAGTATGCTCCCCATGGTGCAGACCGGCTACAATATTGGGCAATTTCTTTATCTTTTCCTTTGGAATTTTAGGAATGTCTTTGTAGTGGGTGATTGACAGAATTCTTGGACCCAATCTTGACTTAACTGGTCGACGAACTGTGGTCCTGGTAACGGTAGAATCTGTGGTGACAATAGCAGTGTCAACTTTGCTTCCTAAGCGGAACCAGATGGGAATACGATCAGGAAGATTTTCAGTTGACTTCTGGAGTGTCTAGCAGATCTTAAGTCCTTTAAAATTTCTTTCTTCATGCGAGGGGATATTGCATGCCCCACTCATTTAAATAGTTTACTGACTGAACAGCCTTCTTTGGCGGCTAGTCTCTGAAAAATTAAATTGACTCGGGTGATAGGAGCAGATTTCTTTCTCTCCACACCTTGTCCATGACACGATGGTAATGCAGCGGTGATTTTCCACATACTCTTGTACCCATCAGTATCTATTAAAGGATGGAATCTACTTACCTGCATAAGTGGATATGTTTCCAGTAATCCAGATTTATTTTGGTGAGGATCTTCATCAGCAGGTACCTCCTTAGGATCATGAGCTTTAGTGGTCCTTCGAACTCTCCTGTTGCGGTTTCTTCTTTGAGTTTGAGTTAGCGGCATATTCTNGACAATGTTGTCTGGGATTTTCAGTCCCATCAAATATCTTAAAGTTTGGGGACATGAAACCCTTAGGGAATGGTACAACATCGAATTCCTCCGGGGAAGGTCTATCCTTCAAAATCAATGCACCACCCTTAGAGTGGGTTAAGGCCTCTCGAACTTGCTCGATCATTTGCTTAAATTCTTTTTTCGGCATGGCGCTCGATGGAGAATCCTTCTTTGGTTGTTCATCCATGTTTGTTGAAGCAACTTCTCCTCTTTCATATGTGATATGTATAATTTCTGGTTTGTTTATCTCTGAAGAAGCTAACTGTGGGGGTTGAGATTGTCCTTGATTTGTGGCCATGGTGGTCATGGCTGCGGCCATCTCCTCTATTCTTTTCTCAAATTAACTTACTTGCTCATCCCTTAGAAGGATAGCCCTATGCAGCTCATCTACGGGTTCTCTTTGATGAGAGGTTGAGCCTCGCGGGCAAATGTAGCGGCTCCGGTTTCAATGACATGGACATCCATGAAATCTTCTTTGAGGTAATAATTATAATCAAAATCTTCATCATCATCATTGATGAACACCCCATGTTCTTGGGCTAACTCTGAAATCTCAACTCTGAGGTTCTTCGATTAAGATGTGGAGGAGCCTACTGAACTTCCTCCTCTTGCTCTTCCATCTCACTGGCAATAACTTTGACAATGTTACATACTTGGACACTGGCTTCATTCCATGTTCATTCCATGCGGGATTACTGAACTGTATCGGTACAACGACCCTAGGTATCCATACCTTTTTCTTTGACGATGATGTCTCAGGATAGAGTGTCCTAGCAAAAACATCAGTATGTCGAAGAGAAGTATGCTCCCCATGGTGTGAAACGATCACACAAATAGTGGGTGATTGAAAGAATTTTTGGACCCAGTCTTGACTTAACTGGTCGACGAACTGCGGTCCTGGTAACGGTAGAATCTGTGGTGACAATAGCAGTGTCAACTTTGCTTCCTAAGCGGAACCAGATGGGAATACGATCAGGAAGATTTTCAGTTGACTTCTGGAGTGTCTAGCAGATCTTAAGTCCTTTAAAATTTTTTTCTTCATGCGAGGGGATATTGCATGCCCCACTCATTTAAATAATTTACTGACANCACTCAAGTAATACAGGGCTCTAGTGGAGTCCCATTTATCGATCCCACAGGGAAGTGAGGTAAGAGGTCCTTTGTCAAATCCTAGTCTACTACAATTAGTCCTTAGTTGGAATGTTTTAAAATGATGTTTTATCTAGCAACTACTCCTAAATGCAAGTGTTAAATGTAAAGATAGTAACCAAAATGATGTTTTATCTAGCAACTACTCCTAAATGCAAGTGTTAAATGTAAAGATAGTAACTGTAAATGATGTTTTATCTAGCAACTATTCCTAAATGCAAGTGTTTTAAAATGATGTTTTATCTAGCAACAACTCCTAAATGCAAGTGTTAAATGTAAAGATAGTAACCTAAATGCAAATATTAATTCTAAAGATAACCCTTTTTGGATGAATTGGTTTGGAGAATTTTGATATAAAGTTTTATCTAGCAACTACTCCTAAATGCAAGTGTTAAATGTAAAGATAGTAACTATAACTAATGCAAATATTAATTCTAAAGATAATCCTTTTTGGATGAATTGGTTTGGAGAATTTTGAGATATATTAATTCTAAAAATAACCCTTTTTTGGATAATTGGTTTGGAGAATTTTGAGATATTAAAAACAGGTTTTACTAACAGATACTCCTAAATGTAAGTCTTAAGTTTAATACAACTAATAACTACTCTTAAATGCAAATATTAAATACTCCTAAATGCAAGTGTCAAATGTAAAGATAGTAACTATAACTAAATGCAAATATTAATTTTAAAGATAACCCCTTTGATAATTGGTTTGGAGAATTTTGAGATATTAAAAACTACTATTCTTATGTAATGAATTGGATAATGTAAATGAATGTGATGCATTAAATATTGTATGTGTTAAATAGGAGCAATCATATTTTTTACCCTTTGGTCCAGGCATAAAGAACATTAACTAATCCCATGCTTGTTTACTTAATCTATGGCTAGGCTGGGAAGATACCGGCTCTAAGTTTAGAGCTCCCACATTCCCCTATCTTGAGGGCTAATATCTCCGCTTCAGTACTCAAACAATAAGGCCGAATTGGGGATTTTAGTATGTCACCCTAAAATCTCTAATTTACGCCCATCAAAGTATATTTCCTTATTTATTTGAATTCAACTCCCATGAACATAACCATCCATGGAATCTAAATTTGGTTCTACTTTATTGAAAATTACACAGCACTCTCGGGTCTTAATGCAATTACAACGAATTTTAACACTACAACAGGCCTTTATCGTAATGTAAATAAAGTGCAAGTAAAAACCATCACATTGATAATTGAATCCGCTTCTAGCATGCATTACAAAATTTTAAGCATGAATTCTACTCATTACAAAAGAAAAGCAAAATGAAAACAACGACATATNTTAAATGTAAGGATAGTAACTATTCTTAAATGTAAATATTAATTCTAAAGATAACCCTTTTTGGATGAGTTGGTTTGAAGAGTTATAAGATATTAAAAACTACACATCTTATGTAGCAAATTGGATAATGTAAAGGAATGAGATACATTAAATATTGTATGTATCAAATAGGAGTAATTTTTAATTCTCTACCCTGATTCAGTGTTATAGAAAATCATTAGCTAATCTTAGGTTTAGTCCCTAAATATTCTTTACCCTGATTCAGTGTTATAGAAAATCATTGGCTAATCTCAGGTTTAGTCCCTAAATCTATGGTTAGGCTGGGAGGATACTGGCTCTCACTCCAGAGCTCCCACTTCCCTTCCCTGAAGGCTAACGCTTGCTTTAGTTCTTAAACTCTAAGAACAAATTGAGGATTTTAGTCTGTCACCCTAAAATCTATAATTCTACGCCCAAAAATATATATATTTTCCTATTTATTTGCACTCAACCCTCATGAACTTCACCATCCATGCAACTTGAATTTGGTTCTACTGTAGAGAATTACACCACCCTTTCAAGTCTTAATGCATTTACAACGAATTTTAATACTACAATGGGCCCTTATTGTAATGTAAATGAAGTGCAAGTAAGAACCATAACATTTATAATTAAAACTTCTTCTAGCATGCATCCCAATATCCTAAATATGAATCCTTCTCATTATAAAAGAAAAGTAAAAGGAAAATAATGGCATAATCTTCTCATGCCACAATTTCCAAAAAAAGAAGAATTAGTAAGAGAAACACATCATAAAGCACGAAAAAAACATAACGAAAAAATTCATTAAATCAAAGCAAATCTACTAGATAAGTGTTTACAAAATCATAAGATAATGAAGAACACAATACTTAGCTTTTTCCCCTTGAAAAAAATGAAAATCCCTCTGACAAAGTCTTCCACTGATCCATGCAATGCTAGAACATTTCCTTACAGATTCTCTCAAAATCCCCCCATCAATCTCTCCAAAAAGGTAGAAATCTACATTTTTACTCATATTCTAAGATCTCTAAACATTCTCCTCATTTTCCCACTCACCCACACCACATTTTCTGACATAAAAGCACTCTATTATAGTGTAGGGATGAATTTCCGAAGATATACCTCAAGCAACCTTCCAAAAAACTATCCAAATACATTGAATCTAGAAATTCGCCTAGCAACATGTCCAAACCGTCTAGGGAGCTATCAGCGCCATTTTGGACGTCTTTGGCGCCATTTTCACGTCACTTTCTGCACTCTGGTGTTGTTCGACCCATTTCTGGCATCGTCGACACCCACCCTGTGCAGCTCCACCATTTTGTTTCGTTTGGCTCCGTTTTAGCTCTATTTCACCCCGTTTCAGTTGTGTTGTTTTCCTAACAGATAGACCTACAAAATAAGCCTAAAAATAAATTTTCTTTAGAGTGTAATTTCATTCAAAAGATTGTGAGAAGTGTAAAAGAGATTAAGCATAGAAAGACATATCAAAATGTGCGAGGATAAAATTTTCTTTCTTGCTCGTGTTTGCTCGAAATTGCACCGTTTTTGCTTATTTTTCTCCAAAACTTCATTTTTTATCCCTGAAACCAAAAATATGCAAAATACATTCCTTTAAAGTGTAATATCATTAAAAATCATTAAAATTGAGCATAAAAATATATATGAAAAAGTAGCCATTTTTTAGGAGTATCAAAATCCCCAAAACTTAACTATTACTTGTCCTCAAATAACACATTTACTACATAAAAGTTATGACTAATGGTAGAGTATTTAACTTCTAAATTTCTATAATTTGGTCTATTAAATATAATATCACAACTTAAGAAAAATTTTTAATAACTTAAGTCAAAACTAAAAGTATAAGAACATCTAGTAGTCAAGTCTAAGATTTATGATTCTCAATTCATTTCAAGAAGAATTGTAATTTGTCATATTAAAGTCACTTAGAATATCCATGTAAAAAAGAACTTCATGGGAACTTTATTAGTAAGGATACTAATACTCAAATACAAGTTTAAAAAATGTAATAAAGCCTTCTTCCTCAAGTTAATTCAAGTGAAGCTAATTTTTTATTAGGCATCTCCTCAAGTTTCTCCTCACATACTTTTCTTTTCTTTTTCTTATCTTTTTTTTTCCTTTTAGGATCATTTTTTAATCCTTTATTTTTTTTTCTTCTTTTTCATGTGAGGATTACTATATCTGGATAGCATTTAATAATTTTGAACTTCACTATCCTCTTCTTAAAGTTCAAAACTTTTCACATTCCTTCACTTTATAAATTCATATTAGCTTTGAGAATTTTTCATAAAGCCTCATTCTTTTCTTCTTACATGAAACTCTAAGACTCTTAATACTTCAGAAATACAATTTCATTTATTTTAAATAGAAAAAGCATAGTCTTATTTTTTCGTACCAAATATCTTAACTCTAAAATCAACTTTCATTATTGAAAACTTTTACTTAAGTCTACTATATATTTAGAAACACAAATATAGTTATCAAAATAAAGCCTCTAATACCAAATATCATGTTAAATTAAATTTTTAAAATATAGTTAATTGAGGACAAATAAAATTTAGTTTCATTCTTTCAAAGAAGTTTTTCTTCCCCACAAACTTAAGTTTTTAAATATTTTGCAATCAATTCCGTAAAATGTAATAAGAATAAAAAGTAAAATTTGAATCTACTTACTACTACAACATCCTATCGAATACATATACATGCATAATCAGGATATAATGACTGCAGGAGAAAGTAAATCTAGCCTAAAACATGCTTGCAATAATATTAAACTAAAAGGAAGTATACTCAATTTAAAAAAAAAATTTTCTTCCTACCCCTAAAATTAACTTTTTTAAATGTATAGCATTTAGTACAAAGTATATAAGTAGGAAGAAAAATATTTCATAAATTCTATCTACCACAAATGTCTATCAGAAACATCTACAATTATTTATCAGGATAGAAAACATGTAGTATAAAGTAAATCTAAAATAAACATGTCAGAATGAAATTAACTAAACAAAAGTCTAACTAGCATAACAGCTATCACCATAGTAATATAAAAATGTTCTTCAAGTCCTATATATTATTGTAATACAAACACACATGATAAATGAGGTCAATCTTTTTTTAACTCATCGCATCTCACTAAATTACTTCCATTTTTTAACGGAATTACTACACAAATATATTGGGTATTTATAAATGATTTTATATATTTTAATCCAAAAGATAAGATTATCCCTGATACATTGGGTCGCAAGCACCAGCACCATGCATCACCATATCCCAATAATTAAGCACCTTAAGAAGTTATAAGTATAGTGTAAATTCATCCACATGTTACTCATCAAATAGGTTAGTTACTCCTACCAAATGAAAATAAGGTCAAAGAAAGGAAGTAACAAAATTGAGATGGCATTGTCACTGATAAATTCATAATTTCTCTTGTAAAACACAAGTCCAGGTGACACCTGAGTTGTAGTGGACTCGTCAATCCAACTAATATAAGAGAACATACAAGTCTAATCATAATAAGAAGTTCAGAAATCACTTACCTCATGACAAACAAAAAGCAAATCAAACTACTAACAATCCAAACATCTACCAAACATCAACCAAACTAATCAATGCACACTAAAGCAAACACAATAAAACACTAACAATCATAACTCTCAAGAACACTAAATCAAACAACACTAATAACTATGGGTTTTCTCCCATAAAGCAATTTGTTTAACGTTGTTAGCCCGATAAATGATTCCACATAGATCAAAATTCCATTGAAGTAATCTTTGATCAATCATCCAATCTTTTTCAAATTCAGGGATTCCTACAAAACCTCAAATTTAAAATTTTCTTTCAGCGCTTCCTTTTTATATTGACTCATATCCTTGTTCCTCATATTTCTTTTTAGATCCAATATTCTTCTAGTAACTTTCTCAATTTTTCATATTAATATCATCCTCAAATTTATAAGAAATGGATCTTTATATGATACTTCATGATCTCCCAAATTTTGGATCAGNATATTGACTCATATCCTTGTTCCTCATATTTCTTTTTAGATCCAATATTCTTCTAGTAATTTTCTCAATTTTTCATATTAATATCATCGTCAAAATTTATAAGAAATGGATCTTTATATGATACTTCATGATCTCCCAAATTTTGGATCACATTTTCTTTAGATAATTGACAGTGACTTTATATATGCTTAAAAATACAAGTATTTAATACTGCTGCAAGAATATTTAATTCCTTAGCAATGGCACCAAAAACTTAATAACAGTTATAGATTCGATAAAGATGTATATATTAAATATTCAATAATAGTAACGACACACTTAATATGTTTGATTTAATAAAGATGTATATATATATAATATTCAATAATGTTAAAGTCAAATTTGTCAACACAATTATACATATCGCTCAAGTAATATAGGGCTCTAATGGAGTCCTAGATATCAATCCCACAGGGAGTAGTTTAGAATTATGGACTAAGACCTATATGTATCACTCAAGTAATATAGGGCTCTAATGGAGTCCTAGATATCGATCCCACAGGGAGTAATATTAGAATTATGAACTAAGATTTTAGAAAATCAAGACTTAATGACAACAATATTATTCGNGATCAGATTTTCTTTAGATAATTGACAGTGACTTTATATATGCTTAAAAATACAAGTATTTAATACTGCTGCCAGAATATTTAATTCCTCAGCAATGACACCAAAAACTTAATAACAGTTATAGATTCGATAAAGATGTATATAGAAAAGACACACTTATCAACGTAAGTATATGTATCGCTCAAGTAATATAGAGCTCTAATGGAGTCCTAGATATCGATCCCACAGGGAGTAATATTAGAATTATGAAATAAGATTTTAGAAAATAAAGACTTAATTCAACAATATTATTCAAATTGCTTATCTGTCACTAAGAGGCAATTGAAATAAAAATATAATTTTAATAACTTTTAAAAAACTAATTATACTAATAAAGTTTCTAATGTGATATTCAATATATAAGAAAGCATCATTCTCTATAAAGTGAATCAGTTCAAATTGTATTGTGTCTTCTCCTTGTCAAGAAATTATGGTGAATGGATAAAATGAATTAGTTCAATTTATATTGTGCCAAATAGGAGCATACCTATTCTTTACCCTTTGGTCCAGACATAAAGAACATTGACTAATCCTACTCTCCTTGTCAAGAAATTACAGTGAATGGATAAAATGAATTAGTTCAATTTATATTGTGCCAAGTAGGAGCATACATATTCTTTACCCTTTGGTCCAGGCATAAAGAACATTGACTAATCCTATGCATGGGAGCATACCTATTCTTTACCCTTTGGTCCAGGCATAAAGAACATTGACTAATCCTATGCTTACATACCTATTCTTTACCCTTTAGTCCAGGCATAAAGAACATTGACTAATCCTATGCTTGGTTGCTGAATCTGTGGCTAGGCTAGGAGAATACCGGCTCTCACTTCAGAGCTCCCATGTTCCCCTCGTCTGAAGGCTAACATGTACACTTCAGCACCCAAACGATAGGACCGAATTGGGAATTTTAGTCTGTCACTCTAAAATCTCCAATTCTACCCCTAATAATTTTATTTCCCTATTTATTTACACCCAACTTCTGAGGGCTTTGACCTCCCTGAATCTTGGATGTAATCTTCACTTTAGTTGTAAAACTCAACATTTTTTAATAAATCAATTGTCCAGATTGAAAGTAAATTAAGATCGAAGTGAAAGGATCATCACAACTTCCTTAACATTTTCAAGGCTCAACAAATTCAAATCACCATTTTACAAATCTCAAGATAAGGAGAAAGACATNATTTTTCCAGATCCTTAGAAACATGTTCTTCAAGTCTTTTAGTTTCTTTTGTTTCTCTCACAACATTTTTCTTTTTTCTAACCACATCCTCTATCTCTCTTCCACCTTTTAATTGGAAAACTTCTACTTGTTCATCAGTGTTCTCTTTAGGGTTGATCTTAATGTTGCTAGGAAGTGTTCCTTGGGGTCTATTGCTAAGTGAATTAGCAATTTGTCCCATTTGATTCTCCATATTTTTAATCGCAACATTTTGACTTTGCAACTGGTTTCCCATTTGCAATACCACTTCTTCCATAGACATCTTCTTATTCTCAAATTGTTGATCATTGTTAGAGTCTGGTGGATATGAAGGTCTATAGTTTGTGTTCCCCTGATNAATGATACAGGTGGAAAGAAAAATTCTAAATATAAATCATACCTCAGTATTTTATGCATTTTCATCATTCTAAAATTTTTGCAGTCTTTCTCAAAATTTCTACTTCATTTGGTCTGTAACATTAGGAGCTTTCTATACATATAAATCATTAGAGAATTTGTTGGGTAATGAAATTTTGAAATAAGTACAAAACTAAACATTATACAAACATCNAACGCAAGTATACGTATCACTCAAGTAATACAGGGCTCTAGTGGAGTCTCGTTTATCGATCCCACAGGGAAGTGAGGTAAGAGGTCCTTAGTCAAATCCTAGTATACTACAATTAGTCCTTAGTTGGAATGTTGATTAAAATGATGTTTTATCTAGAAACTATTCCTAAATGCAAGTGTTTTAAAATGATGTTTTATCTAGCAACAACTCCTAAATGCAAGTGTTAAATGTAAAGATAGTAACCTAAATGCAAATATTAATTCTAAAGATAACCCTTTTTGGATGAATTGGTTTGGAGAATTTTGATATAAAGTTTTATCTAGCAACTACTCCTAAATGCAAGTGTTAAATGTAAAGATAGTAACTATAACTAATGCAAATATTAATTCTAAAGATAATCCTTTTTGGATGAATTGGTTTGGAGAATTTTGAGATATATTAATTCTAAAAATAACCCTTTTTTGGATAATTGGTTTGGAGAATTTTGAGATATTAAAAACAGGTTTTACTAACAGATACTCCTAAATGTAAGTCTTAAGTTTAATACAACTAATAACTACTCTTAAATGCAAATATTAAATACTCCTAAATGCAAGTGTCAAATGTAAAGATAGTAACTATAACTAAATGCAAATATTAATTTTAAAGATAACCCTTTTTGGATGAATTGGTTTGGAGAATTTTGAGATATTAAAAACTACTATTCTTATGGAATGAATTGGATAATGTAAAGGAATGTGATGCATTAAATATTATATGTGTTAAATAGGAGCAATCATATTTTTTACCCTTTGGTCTAGGCATAAACAACATTAACTAATCCTATGCTTGTTTACTGAATCTATGGCTAGGCTGGGAAGATACCGGCTCTAACTTTAGAGCTCCCACGTTCCCCTATCCTGAGGGCTAACATCTCCGCTTCAGTACTCAAACAATAAGACCGAATTGGGGATTTTAGTATGTCACCCTAAAATCTCTAATTCTACGCCCATCAAAGTATATTTCCTTATTTATTTGCATTCAACTCCCATGAACTTAACCATCCATGAAATCTAAATTTGGTTCTACTTTATTGAAAATTACACAACACTCTCGGGTCTTAATGCAATTACAACAAATTTTAACACTACAACAGTCCTTTATCGTAATGTAAATAAAGTGCAAGTAAAAACCATCACATTGATAATTGAATCCGCTTCTAGCAAGCATCACAAAATCTCAAAACATGAATTCTACTCATTACAAAAGAAAAGTAAAATGAAAACAACAACATAATCTTCTCATACCATTATTTCCAAAAAAGAAGAGAGAGTAAGAGAAACACATCATAAAGCATGAAGAAAACACAATAGAAATCTTCATTTCATCAAAGCAAATCCACTAGATAAGTGTTTACAAAACCATAAGATAATGAAAAACACAATACTTAGCTTTTTCCCTTGAAGAAAGAAGAAAATCTCTCCCACAAAGTCTCACGCTGATCCATGCAATGCTAGAACATCTCCTTACAAATTCTCTCAAAATCTACTCTCCAATTTCTCCAAAATGGTAGAAATCTACATTTCTACTCTTATTATAAAAATCATAAACTTTCTCCACACTTTTTCTAACATTCCTCTCACAAAAACCTCTCTTTTTCTAACCTAAATTCATTCTTTTAACGTGTAGGGATGAAGTTTGAAGATTTGCCACAAGAATTCTTTCAAAAAGCGTCCAAACACGTTGAATTTCGGCTCATAACCGCCAAAAGTCGGGTCATAGTCGTCTCGAGCGCCGTCAGCGGGCTCAAGGGCGCTTTCGGAAAGCTTTTCTATTGTTTTTCAGTCTTCTTAGGTAAATCTCGCCGTTTTGGCGCCGTCGGCGGGCAGACTGCGCAGCTCCACCATTTCGCTCTGTTTTATCTTCGTTTCGCCCCATTTCAGTTGTGTTGTGTTCCTAACAGATAGCCCTACAAAATAAGCTTGAAAACAACCTTCCTTTAAGGTATAATCTCATTCAAAAATATGCAAGAAGTGTAAAAGAGATTTAGCATCGAAAAACTTATCGAAAGGTGACATGACAAAATTTTATTTCTTGCTCATTTTCGCTCTAAATTGCACCGCTTTTTGTTTCTTTTTGCTCCAATGACCATAATTCATCATACCTGCAATAAAACATCAAAAATGTCCTTCTTTAAAGTGCAATATCATTAAAATTAATGTAAAATAGGTATGAAAATCTGATCTATTGTAGTAAAGTTTTAATTCAAAAATACTATAAGTTTGATTTAAGTAAATACCATGGTGAGATTTTTAGAAAAAATTCAACTAATTAAATTAACTATGTAGGTACAAGATTATCTAGTCATTGAGTTTAAGAGTTCTAGTTTTCTACTCATTTCAAGAATGATTATATGTTGTAATATTAAGTCACTTAAAATATTCAAATGATAGGAACTTCATGAGAACACTACTAGTAAAAGATGCTAATCCATAAATATAAGTTCAGGAATGTATTTAGGTTTTCCCTTTAGGTAGGTCCAGTGAAGCCAATTTTTGATTAGGCATCTCCTCAAGCTTCTCCTCACTTTTAT
>JXCR01055743.1:137785-171849 GCA_002079205.1 Phalaenopsis hybrid cultivar | reverse complement strand
AATTTGGAAGTTCGGTAGGATAATTATATAATGGATTAATTTTTTAAAAATATATATTATTAATAGAAATAATATGGAAAACTTATTTAATTATTTAATAAGAATAGTTGCGCAATGAAGCACGTTAGTAATATCAGCTTTTTGCGATGACAAAAGCTGTTACAAATAGCTTTCATTTAATTATAAATAAGACTGACAGGAGCTATGTCGGAATAATTGGGCTGCAAAAGCATTGCTAGTTTTCCCTTAAACATATGTTATTAACTAAATTATATAGATAATATTTAAATATATACATTTCTTAAAACATATACATTATTTTGTTATAAAGTTAATCATATTAAATAAACAAAAATAATTTTAAATCCAGCCATAGTTATTTTATAAATTATGTAATTACAAGAAGTTATTATTCCTTATGATGCGTGTTAGAAAATTCGCGGCGGTAGAGTAATGGATTAGCGTCTTAGCGTTGCACGAAAATTCAGCACACACTTAGATGAAAATGAATCAAGCTGTAATAACACTAGAAGTTTTTACGTGGAAAACCCGTAAAAAGGAAAAACCACGGGGTCTGGCCCAGTTGTAAAAATCAACTATAAGTTGATGATTACAAATGCCCCTTGTCTCACAGGCGGGAAATGGTTACTAGCTTTCCACGTTACAACGTCGACTGATTGCGTCAAATAAGCGTTATTGATAGAGGTCAGTGGTGGCTAAACAGTCGATGACGATCGGCGGTAGTTGACAGAGTTCAGCGGTGATCGGCGGCGTTCAACGGTGGTCGGCAGTGGTCGACAGAGGTCAGCAGTGATCGACGGCGTTCAACGGTGGTCAGCAGTGGTCGACAGTCAGTGGTGGTCGACGGTGATAGACGATGGCGAGGATGATCTTGGACTTGAGCTCCTTCTCAAAGCCTCAAGTTCTCTCTTAAGTCTTATCTCCTTCATGTGAGGAGTGGGGCTCTATTTATAGTGTTTTGAGTGCAATTAATGCAGGAATATGAACCATTTTGATCGGACGGTCCGGAGAGCTTCCTTTGATCAGATAACGTTTGATGGACATTTGAGTGCCTTAATGCAGGAATATGAACCATTTTGATCGGACGGCCCGGAGAGCTTCCCTTGATCAAATGACGTTTGATGAACATTTGAGTGCTTTAACGATGTCGAAATTGAGCAATCTTGGGCTCGTTGGATTTGTCTTTTTGAGACGCTCGATTCGACTATAAACTCGCTAAATTTGACATTCGTTTGACCTTTTAAAATGCCTTCGGAAATCCTATAGTAGTGGTTTGATAACTTGATCTGAGCCTGATTTGACCCGGATTGGACTAACTTTTATATCATTAGGTCCGTCTCATGAAACCGATCAGTTTGACTATAATTTTACTGAAATCGGAGCTCTGGATGACTTTTAATCAAAGTTTGAATGTTTCTTATTCAAAAAATTGCATTGAGATTCGTGTTGGTTGATGGAAATTATTGGTGGTGTATCACCTTGTAATCTTAACTATAAGGGATTAAAGTAATATAGCACTAAATAAATATTTTTTTAGCATGCTATTAATTAGCAAAGATAGTATTTATCTTATAAGGAATATTAATCTAAGGATATCTATTGTATAGATCTCACAAGACAAATCTAATTAGATACACATCTAACAAATACAAATCTACAAAACATTTTAATACTAATCTCTTACCATAAACAATTAAACTCTAAACCATTATAGAACACTAGATCTAAAATAAATATACATCTACCAAGAAAATATATATCTAAGAGGAAACATATATCTAAGAAAGAGATTAGAGATTTAGGGCACAATGAACTCCTAAAGGTTAAATAGAAGACATTTTTGGGATTATTGAGCAATTTTGGGAATCTTGTATTTTTTTCAATAATCAAGATGCTCATTTTAATTATATACATATACAATTTCAAAAAAATTTACTCTATGGAATAGTATTATTAAGATTCTAATTATAGTTTAAGTAGTTGATTTGAGTTTACAGTGGTAGGGATCAGAACACTTTTAGCATCATTGGGCTTATCTTATTGAAATTTTTATTTTGACAATAGTATTGTAAAAAAAGTTCATATGATTTTAAGTCGGTCTTAGAAGGTTTTTGCATCAAGATTTCTATTTGATTGTTTTTTTTTTCCCTAGTGTTGCATATGTTTTTCACTAGTTTTAAATGTCAAAATGGCATAGTAAAAAATAATGCCTAATTAAAAAAAATGCAATTAAAATTGAGCATTGATAGCTCTTTTAATCATTGTTATTATTATTGCATTACAAAATATTATGATGACTCTTCATTATTGAGATTGAATGTAACTCTCATCTTTAAGTTTAATAATTTACTTCTTTCAATATTTGTAACTCTTCATAATATATATTGAGTGTAAAACTTATCCTCAAGTTCTATAACATTTTTTTATTCAATATTAATAATATTTCACAATAAAAATGGAGTGTAGCTCCAATTTTTAAATTATAGCTCTCCCTTCCTCAATTATTTATTATTAATCTTCTTCATTCTGTTATTTGTACGAACCCTGATAAGGCATTAGAAATCTCATATTCCCTTTTTCAATAAGCTTTAGTTCCTCTTTGTAGGATGAGTGATTATATTCTTTTTGTTTGGATGCAAAGCATTTTATTTCATCTGCTCGTATGGTTAAATTGTATTTCTATTGGCTCAGTTTGTATTTCTTATTGTGGAACTCTTTATATTCTTGTTGTAATATATGAACTTTTTGGTGCAAATTTCATTTGGTATGGTGTTTTGTTCATTTCAGTAGCACTTTCTGCTTGTCTAATATTATCTAGCATTTGTGAAACTATAAATTTTCTCTTCATGAAGTCTAATTCTCTTTTCTTAAGAGGTTTGATATTGCTCTATAAATGCGAAGGTCAGTGGTAGCTAAGATTGATAATCTTTTTTATTAGGCTCAAGCATTGTTCTAACAAATGCTATTAAATGTTCCTATTTAGGTGGATTAGATCCAGGATAATGAAATATGAATGGTGACAAAGGTTTATACTCCTTACAACATAACTTGGTTTTCCTGCAAATCTGGGTTTGATTGTCCCCATTTGTATAGATTGGATTCATGGTTGGAATATTCTAATTTCTTCTCTAGAGGAGTAAATTATCCTAAAAGATTTAGTGCAATTTATGTAAGAGATAATAGTTATATAACATCATGATCTTGATAGGGAGATGTAAAGACCATGATAAAAATACACCACTTTAAAATGTATAAAATTTATTTGATTATATCTTGTTAGAAACAAAGTTCATGGTTACTATTATTATTATTTTTAGATTTCTGGTATAATATTTATTGAATGATTAGGTTGATGAGTACTCTTCTATCAAAAGGTTTTGTGATAAAATTCTATCTTTTTGAATTTTAGGAGAATTTCTTTATATGTCATGATTTTAAAATTATGATATTTTTAATTTCACTAAATTTTTATGGTCAAATTAATTATTTTTTTAATTTGATTTGAATAGTGATAATATCTTCATCCACATTTAAGTTTTTTCATGTCAAATACTTTTACTTTTTAGGGTAAGAAAAATTAATAATAATAACTTTATCAATTTTTTTTATTTTGTTAACTACAAACTTTAACATTTTGTTATGACTAATATAGCGGTCCAAATTATTCGAATTTTATAGTCGGTACTCCTTTTAATATGTAGATCCTAAACAAAAGATATTATATTTTTTCCCCAAAAATTTTTATTAATTTTTTTAGTGGTTGTTCATGAGCATTATTTGAATTTCATTATTGCTACATAAAAAGTCTTCATTTGAGTTATCCACTTTAGTTATTGTATTATTAATATTATTTAGAAGAAAATTCATTGATTTATTTACTTGTATTTTTTATATATTTTTATCACATTTTGTTTTAAATTTTACTCTAATTCTCAACCCTATTAAGTATTTCTTCATAAGAATTAGATGATATCTCATAAGTAAAAAAGCAATTTTAACTCCAAAAGAATTAGATGTTGAAACATTACATCAACCAAATGTGAATACAACTATCATTGTAGATGAGTCGAGTTAAGCTCAAGTCTCCCTTAACATGAGCTAGCTGGATTAATTAATTTAGTTTGAGTTTAAAATCAAACTTTAGAATACAAGATCGAGTAGACACACAAGTCAGTTGTTGACCTCACTTTTTCGAGGACCTCTTTCCCCTCTCTATAAAAACCTAAGATTTATCCTTAGGGTTTCCGAGTAACCTCCTTAAATGACTAAAGATGGAACACACCCATATAGACTTCTAACCAACACTACACTCACTTATGGCTCCATAAGGTTAAGCCCAAATCCTCAACCATTGGTTGAGATGATTGAGGGTCTAGCTCGGTGGAAGCCCAAGTTGACTCCCTATAATTGGGGATGTTCTAGGTTTCCCATGGAGCTCAAAACACTAGGAATTCCCCTAATGACCCATTGAATACCCTTGGGATTCTCATTAACCTAAAAAAAACCCATCATACAGGAGGCTAGGCCTAGGCTATTGAGGGGTTCTTACCACATAACCCTAAAAAGCCCAAGAAATCCTATGACACCAAAATTCAAACCAAAAGGGGTAGAGTTAATTCATCAAAGTCAATCCTTGGACTCATCTAAAGCTTTTTAGACACCAATTAACCTAAAATTAACAAGAACCCTAAACACATCAACCCTAAAAAAAAATTAAAATCACCAAGAGTTACCAAAATTCAATTGGGCCCAAGTCAACTTGAGTCAATTATAAAACAATTATGCCCATAAAAATAAAACCAAACTTGATTCAAGTTGTTAAAACCTAAACAACTTAGGAATCAGAATTGTATTAAGGTGTAAACCTTCATAATTAACCTAATTATTTAATCAGGCTAATTATAAAGGCTTAATAAACCCAATCTTTTGCGCTAAACCAAAAGAAATTTAGACTAAGCTTAATCACAAAAGTCCAAAACATCATGAAGGAGCCCATGACCCATCTTCTATGGCCCATTCCCTAAGGGTCATCCATGACCTAAATAACCCACCAAGACACTAACTTAAATAAATATTAATTAAAAGAAATTTAGGCTTAAATCAAGCACATAAAGGCAATCATACACTCTTCATTAAGGGGGACTACCACATGGCCCCTAGGTCCATCCCACCCAAATCACCTTATGGTAGGGTCAAACCAGATCACTGTTGAGCCCAATCACCCCACCTAAAGCTTCTCCAATCCTCTCATCACTTGGACATGCTTCCTCCACTGCCATTGGAGCTCACCTTGCTCAAGAATCAAAAATGGGAAAAGCTTCAATTCCACAGCCCAAGCTCTTGTAACTCTTCTACTCATTCTATGAGGAGCTACCAGAGTCTCTCAAGCTGACCAGAACTTAGCCCCATGGCTTTTCATAGTTATTTAAGGGGTAAATAGAAGGCTCCAAACACACATTGAACTCGCTAGCCATCCACTTAAGCTCCTTGCTCCCAATAGAAAAAAAACTCCAGTAGACCATAGTGGCTCATTGATCGGCCTTTTTTGTAAATCAACAATTACAAGAATTTGATGATGCTACTGAGAGATTTAAATTCCAGCAACGATGCCAAAAACTTAACTGCAACATTATATATATATATATTTGATTTAGTAAATATGTATAGATATAATATTCAATAATGTTAAAGTTGATTGTCAACGCAAGTATACATATCACTCAAGTAATATAAGGCTCTAATGGAGTCTTAGATATCGATCCCACAAGGAGAAATAGAATACTATAGACTAAGATTTAATAAAAAGTAATACTTCAACTACAACAACGCTCAAGTTACTTATCTGTCACTAATAGATAAATTGAAATAAGTAGATAATTTTGGATAGTAACTAATGATAGAGAATAACGTTTAATTGTGATATTCAATATATAAGAAAACATCATTCACCTTGCCAATAAATTATAGTGAATGGATAAAATGAATTAGTTCAATTATATTGTGCCAAATAAGAGCATACCTATTCTTTACCCTTTGTTTCAGGCATAAAGAACATTGACTAATCATATGCTTGGTTACTGATTCCGCGACTAGGCTGGGAGGATACTGACTCTCACTTCGGAGCTCTCACGTTCCCCTCACCTAAGGACTAACATCTACACATCGACACCCAAACGATAGGACTGAATTGGGGATTTTAGTCTGTCACTCTAAAATCTCCAATTCTAAACCCAAACGATAGGACCGAATTGGGGATTTTAGTCTGTCACTCTAAAATCTCCAATTCTACGTCTACCGGCTCTCACTTCAGAGCTCCCACGTTCCCCTTGCTTGAGGGCTAACATCTACACTTCAACAGAAACGATAGGACTAAATTGACCCAACCGATAGGACCGAATTGAGGATTTTAGTCTGTCACTCTAAAATCTCCAATTCTATGCCCTGATATAGGACCGAATTGGGGATTTTAGTCTGTCACTCTAAAATCTCTAATTCTACGCCCGATAATTATATTTCTCTATTTATTTGCACCCAACTTTCAAGGGCTTTGGCCTCCCTGAATCTTGGATGTAATCTTCACTTTAGTTGTAAAACTCAACATATTTTAACAATTCAATTAGCCAGATTGAAAGTAAATGAAGATCGAAGTGAAAAGATCATCACAATTTCTTAAACATTTTCATGTCTTCACCAATTCAAATCATCATTTCACAAATCTCGAGACAAGGAGAAAGACAGAGAAAACTACTCAGAACTCATGGGGAAAGCACAAAATAACTTGTAATTCATAAATGAAATCAAAGTCATACAAAATATAACAAGTAAATAACTTATGTATAAATTTCTCCCCAAGAACACTCTAAGTTCCTCTGAATCTCTTCATTTCTTTACAGCACACAGAATTCCTCTTCGAAATAGCAAGGAGGAAGAAATCTCTCACTTTCCCTCAACTCTTACAATTTCTCCAAGAATTCCTCACAATTACACGCTCTAGCAAGCTCAAATGGAACCTATCTAACCTCCAGGTCTCCAAAAGTTTGCTTCTTTTCTCTTCTCCTCCCTCTTCTCTTCTCTATTTTCGGCCAAAAATGTTCTCTTTAAAGATATGGATGAGTTTTCCTAAGAGTTGCTTACCCACCCCTCCAAAATCCGGTCTTATCTATTATACATGTCACCTAATCGTCGATCCCGCCATCGGCGGCCTTATAGAGAATTTGTCCTGTAGCATCGGGAAATTCTCGCTGTCGGCGGCCTCGAGGGCGCCGTCGGCGCCCTAGTGCAGTTTTCTACATTTTGGCCCTTTTTGCTCCAAATTTACTGCTTTTTGCATATTTTTGCTCCATTGACCCTAATTCATCATTCCTACAACAAAACATCAAAAATATCTTTCTTTAAATTGCAAAATCATCAAAAACAGTATAAAAGAGGATTCGTGAATCGCGGATTGAATAACCCCACGACGGATATTGAAGAAACATCTTCCCATCTTTGTCGCACTATTATTATCCGTTAAAATGATTTTGAATTCTTTTATCATTATTGATATCAAGCCATATAGTTTATGCTCATTATTACCTTAACTGCCTACAATTATTTATCTTGTAGTCATCTAGAATATTCCCAATTTTGGAGGGAAAAAATTCAATACCAACTTCACCATATGTTTACTCTTGGTTATCTAATTTGCCAAACTCCATCAAGACGATGGATTATCTTGACCATCTATTGTCATACATGAGCTTTGCTTTTTTATTTATCTCATCCTTCTAGGAGAGAGACTATCCTTGTTATCTCTCAATTATGATGAACTCGCCAGCCTAACTCTCAATGAGATCGCCCGTCCCACGATAATATCGTTTAGATCATGGCGATCTTGTGGCATTGACAAAGCGGACATATTGTTGTTCAAGTTTATAAACAACTCATCAACCCAATGATTTGCTTAAGGGAAAATGTAAACGAAGACTTCCCTGGATGTCGACTACAATTCTAAGTGCTCCATTAGGCTATATTCTTCATGTCTTTCATAACATCAACTAAAAAGCCTTGCTATATATTTTTCTTATTCATGTCATTCACTATGTAGCTTTTTCTATAATAGTTGGAACACAATCCAAACATTTAAATAATGAGTCTTGAGAAAGCCTCTAATTACATAATTCTACACAATTTCATGTAGTTTAAGGCATACAATTACACTTGATCTATTATAATAAAAGCCCATAACTTCTTTATTTAATTAATCTTTTTCCTTTTTCTCTCAAATTTATTTCTTGTGTGGGTAATTACATAAAAAATACCCAAATATTGTTATTTACAAAATTTCACATTTTTTTTTACTTTTTGAACTATTAAACCGATGTATTTATGTGACACACCATCAAATCATTGAGAATTTGATAAAAATGTAATTTTTTTTATGTTTTATTAAATATTTTAATATTTGAGTGAAAATTTGAAAAATAAATGAAAGAGGAAGCAAGATTTATAAATAGCAATGTTTTGGGTGTTTGTATGTATACAGCCCTCTTTCTTATATTAGTAAGCCTTTTTCTAAATAATAATAATAATAAATCCTCGTTCAGTTTTCACCCTTCCATCCCCGCAGCCAATGTCCCTCTTCCACGAAAAAAATATTACATCAGTACTGCGCACGTAGAGTAACGTGCGTAACCAATGAAATCACGATACCCCGCACGACACAGAAAAAAACAGCGCTGTAACACGGGGAATATTCCCCCATGTTATTCATGTGTTATTGTGTGTTATTCATGCGTTATTGTGTCCAGGAAATATTCCTGGTGTTATAATAACACAATAACACATGAATAACACACAATAATACAAGAATAACACCGGAGTGAATATTCCCCATGTTACTGCACCGTTTTTTTCTCTGTCGTGAATATTTCCCGTGTTATTCAAATGTTATTGTGTGTTATTCATGTGTTATTGTGATCGGGAATATTTCGCGTGTTATTCAAGTGTTATTGTGTGTTATTCATGTGTTATTGTATCCTAAATGTTATAATAACACAATAACACATCAATAACACATGAATAACACACAATAACGCATGAATAATGCGCAATAACACATGAATAACACGGGGAGAAATATTCCCCGTGTTACTGCGCCTTTTTTTTACTCTGTCGTGCGAGATGTCGTGGCGTGATTTGATTGGCTACGTNCAAATTGGACCATGGTGTAGTTGGACAAAATGAAATTGGGAATATTTTGGATTTATTGGGATTTTTTTAGGATTTTTTGGAATTTTTGGATTTTTGGGCCATGGAGAGGTATTTTGGTAATTTGGCCATTTTTGGAAATTTTTGTCAATTTTGGCAAATTTGGATGTATTCAAAGTGTTTGGAATAATTTTTTATCAATTTTGAGTATTCTAGGCAAAATTTAAGAATTTTGGCCAAATTTGGGTCCCAAGGGAAGTCAGGCAAATTGGACGTGCCTAGGTGTAAAAGGCCCAAGTTAGGCATTTCAAGTAGAATTGGATAAATATCCATTCTAAATGAGTCATAAACCAATGAATTGTGAAGATATAGTGTACCCTAGTTCCAAGTCAACACCCAGGGCCAATCATAAGGCCAAATAGCCCTATAGGAACTCTTCTTGAACTTCCCCCATAATGATCTTACCTACTAAATATTAGAGGTTAGGATCAATATGTGGAACTTCAAGTTGAGTAAAAAGAAGAGTTTTGAGTTTCTTAATGATGAGGGTACCCTTTATAGTTTTCTAAGACTAGTCTATAGGAAAATCCTATAGCTAGACCTAGGCTACTAAAGAAATTTCTAGACCTCAACCAAAAATGAGGTCAACACACTACACTCACTTATGGCTCCATAAGGTTAAGCCCAAATCCTCAACAATATGTTGAGATGATTGAGGGTCTAGCCTGGTGGAAGCCCAATTTGACTCCCTGTAATTGAGGATGTCCTAGGTTGCCCATGGATCTCAAAACACTAGGAATTCCCCTAATGACCCATTGAAAACCCTTGGGATTCTCATTGACCTAAAAAAAAAAGCCCATCATACAGGAGGCTAGGCCTAGGCTAATGAGGGGTTCTTACCACACAACCCTAAAAAGCCCTGGAAATCCTATGACACCAAAATTCAAACCAAAAGGGGGAGAGGTGATTCACCAAAGTCAATCCTTGAACTCACCTAAAGCTTTTCCGACACTAATTAACCCTAAAATTAACAAGAACCCTAAACACATCAACCCTAAAAAAAATTAAAATCACCAAGGGTTACCAAAATTCAATTGGGCCCAAGTCAACTTGTGTCAATTATAAAACAATTATGCCCATAAAAATAAAACCAAACTTGATTCAAGTTGTTATGACCTAAACAACTTAGGAATCAAAATTGTATTAAGGTGGCAACCTTCATAATTAGCCTAATTATTTAATTAAGCTAATTATAAAGGCTCAATAAACCCAATCTTTTGGGCTAAACCTAAAGAAATTTAGGCTAAACTTAATCACAAAAGTCCAAAACATCATGAAGGAGCCCATGACCCATCTTCCATGGCCCATTCCCTAAGGGTCAACCATGACCCACATAACTCACCATGAAACTAACTTAAATAAATATTAATTAAAAGAAATTTAAGATAATCATACACTCTTCACCAAAGGGGACTACCACATGGCCCCTAGGTCCATCCCACCCAAATTACCTTATGGTTGGGTCAAACCAAACCATTGTTGAGCCCAACCACCCCACCAAAAGCTTCTCCAATCCTCTCATAACTTGGCCATGCTTCCTCCACTGCCATTGGAGCTCACCTTGGTCAAGAATCAAAAATGGGAAAAGCTCTAGTTCCACAGCCCAAGCTCTTGTAACTCTTCTGCTCATTCTATGAGGAGCTATCAGAGTCTCTCAAGCAGACCAGAACTTAGCCCCATGACTTAGCATAACTATTTAAGGAGGTAAATCGAAGGCTCCAAACACACAGTGAACTCACTAGCCATCCACTTAAGCTCCTTGCTCCAAAAAGAAAAAAAATCCAGCAGACCACAGTGGCTCATCCCCACCATCTTCAAGTCATCTACACCACCACATAACCCTAATTTTATCATTAAAATCTAGGGTTTTTCATGATCTTGACATTAACTTCATCAAAACCTCAATCTAACCTTCCCATTAGCTTTAAAAGACCTAAAAACTCATCCCAAATTAAAATCCACTCTTTCCACACTCCCTATCCTACTTCAACACTAGCTCAAGTCACCATTTGGACCAACTCATAACTAGGACCAATTTCAGAGAGAATTTAGGCAAGAAGGAGCTTCATGGAATCAAGGAGATCGTCTCTTTTAAGCCCAGTTAAGGCCTCACCTCTTGGGACAAGGTATGGATTCAAATTCTCTAAGATGGCCCTTAGATTGGTCTTTTGTTGAGAAAATTAACAGTGCATGCCACTTAGCCATCAAGATGGGTTCATCACACTTAGATGACGTTATAGGATCAACCTCGTGCGATTTGGTTGAGTGTAGAGTGTGATCTTAGATTTTGATAGTGGACTATTCTCGGTATTCTATCTCGAGTGGACAATGAACGGATGTCATCCATTTTCGTGTATTCAGCACGGATGACAGAGAACAACCCAAAATGCGATTACAATGGGGGTGCGTACGTGATCGCGAGTCACATCAACTCCCGCGAGTAAAGTGTAACCAGTAGCGGAGAGCTGCGTGGGAGGGTNCCATTTCACAAATCTCAAGACAAGGAGAAAGACAGAGAAAACTACTCAGAACTCATGGGGAAGACACAACAAGACTCGGAATTCAATATAAAAGAAAATTTATACAAACTAAAACAAGTAAATAACACTTATCTCTAATTCCTCCCTAAGCAAACTCCTTGAAGTTCCTCTGAATCTCTTCTTTTCTTTACAACACACAGAATTCTTCTTCAGAACACTCCTCGAAGTTCCTCTGAATCTCTTCCTTTCTTTACAACACACAAAATTCCTCTTGGAAGTAGCTAGGAGGAAGAAATATCTCACTTTCCCTCCACTCTTACAATCTCTCAAAGAATTCCTCACAATATTGGATCTCTAGTAAATATTCTATACACTAATGGAACCTCTCTAACCTCAAGACCTTTCTAACATCCAGATCCTCTCTAATTTTTGGCCAAAATCTTTATTTAAAGTTGTGGATGAGCTTTCCTAAGAGTTGCTTAAGCATCCCTTCAAAATTTGGCCTTATCCAAAGCTTGAGTAGACATAAGCGTCGATCTCATCGTCGGCGGCCTCGAGGGTGCCGTCGGCGGGCTTCTGAAGAATTTTGTCCTGTGGCCTCAGGAAAAACTCGCCTTTGGCGGGGTTAAGGGCATCGTTGGCAGCATAATTCAAATTTCCACATTTTGGTCATTTTCGCTCCAAATTCGCTCCTTTTTANATCTTGAGACAAGGAGAAAGACAGAGAAAACTACTCAGAACTCATGGGGAAAGCACAACAAAACTCAAAATTTATTTATAAAATCAAAGTCATACAAACTATAACTCTAACTTTCTCCCCAAGAATACTCCTTGAAGTTCCNATCATTTCACAAATCTCGAGACAAGGAGAAAGACAGAGAAAACTACTCAGAACTCATGGGGAAAGCACAAAATAACTTGTAATTCATAAATGAAATCAAAGTCATACAAAATATAACAAGTAAATAACTTATGTATAAATTTCTCCCCAAGAACACTCTAAGTTCCTCTGAATCTCTTCATTTCTTTACAGCACACAGAATTCCTCTTCGAAATAGCAAGGAGGAAGAAATCTCTCACTTTCCCTCAACTCTTACAATTTCTCCAAGAATTCCTCACAATTACACGCTCTAGCAAGCTCAAATGGAACCTATCTAACCTCCAGGTCTCCAAAAGTTTGCTTCTTTTCTCTTCTCCTCCCTCTTCTCTTCTCTATTTTCGGCCAAAAATGTTCTCTTTAAAGATATGGATGAGTTTTCCTAAGAGTTGCTTACCCACCCCTCCAAAATCCGGTCTTATCTATTATACATGTCACCTAATCGTCGATCCCGCCATCGGCGGCCTTATAGAGAATTTGTCCTGTAGCATCGGGANCATCACAACTTCTTTAACATTTTCAAGGCTCAACCAATTCAAATCACCATTTCACAAATCTCATGCCAAGAAAAAAGACAGAGAAAACTACTCAAAACTCATGGGGAAGACACAACAAAACTCAGAATTGATATATAAAAGCAAAGTCATACAAATTATGACAAGTAAATAACACTTATCTCTAAATTCTCCCCAAGAAAACTCCTCGAAGTTCCTCTGAATCTCTTCCTTTCTTTACATCACACAGAATTCCTCTTTGAAGTGGCAAGGAGGAAGAAATCTGTCACTTTCCCTCCACTCTTATAATCCCTCAAATAATTCCTCACAATCTAACCCTAAAGTGAACTCTCTACACACTACTGGGGCTCTTGGACATTGGTCTAACCTTCCAACTCCTCGAACTCTCGAGCCTCTCTCTCTCCAATTTTCGGCCAAAGCCTTCTTTTAAAGTTGTAGAAGAGCTTTCCCAAGAGTTTCCTAAACATCCCTCTAAAAATTGTCCACAATCAATGTACCTTTAGAAATAACTGTTGATCTCGCCGTCGGCGGCCTCGAGGGCGTCGTTGGCGGGCCTTCTAAATTAATTGTCTGGAGTCTTGGAAAAATCTCACCGTTGGGCTTGCCGTCGGCGCCCTAGTTCAAATCTTCACATTTTGGTCATTTTCGCTCCAAATTTGCTCTTTTTTGCATCTTTTTGCTCCAATGACCATAATTCATCATACATGCAACAAAACATCAAAAATACCTTTCTTTAAAGTGCAATATCATCAAAAACAGTGAAAAAAAAGGTATGAAAATCTCAACATCTTTTTCTTTGGTCAATAATTTAGATTCTGGATCAAATTCTTCTAAGTTACTCTTGTCTTTCAAGTTATCTTCTAATTCTTCCGCTTGGTACTGAGTAAATGGTGGAGGTGGTCTTTCTATANGATTGCTCGACTTTTTGCAGAAATGAATCAAAACTTTTGCAGAAAAAGATTATTTTTTCCCCAAAAAAGGAAGCTTTTTTAAATAAATTATTGCATAAAGATTTTATCTTGTNCGCCGGATCTTGGAGGAGCCACAGCAATATCGGCAACAGCACAGAAAGAAGACAAAGCACCAGCAACGTGTTTAGAATCCAACGGAAGAAAGAAGAGGCGTCGGACCAAGGGTTTGACAAACAAGGAAGAAGCCGAGAACCAGAGGATGACCCACATTGCCGTTGAACGCAACCGGCGCAAGCAAATGAACGAGTACCTCGCCGTTCTTCGCTCACTCATGCCTGCTTCTTACGCCCAAAGGGTATCCTGCTCCCTCCCATTCCTAAAAGTTCTTTTTTTACCTAATGATTGCTCGACTTTTTGCAGAAATGAATCAAAACTTTTGCAGAAAAAGATTATTTTTTCCCCAAAAAAGGAATCTTTTTTAAACAATTTATTACATAAAGATTTTATCTTGGAAATCCTGGTTAATGTACAGGGAGATCAAGCATCCATTGTTGGCGGCGCCATAAACTATGTGAAAGAGCTTCAGCAGATTGTTCAATTTCTCGAAGTTCGCAAACAGCTCAAGCACCGGGGAGACAACAGAGTTCAAGATCTGAAGCCGCTTGCGAGTTTCTTCAGCTTTCCCCAGTATTCATTGACCCACACCGCCGCNGCTTTCCCCAGTATTCATTAACCGACACCGCCGCTGCTGCTACCGGCGGCGTTGATACAGTTCCGGCGAACCCGTCGGCGGTGGCCGATATAGAGGTAACGATTGTGGAGAGCCATGCTAGCCTGAAGATACTTTGTAGACGACGGCCGAGGCAGCTTCTGAAGTTGGTGGTTGGGTTACAGAGTCTTCGGCTCTCCACTCTGCACCTTAATGCTACCACCTTTGGGGCCATGGTTCTCTTCACATTTAGCCTCAAGGTAACTACCTTAACTCTAATAGTGGAAATAAAGAATACTAAAATAAAAGCTAATATCTTGTTCTTAATTATTATTATTTTTATTTTTTTAGTTGAGTTAATAATTCCTTCATAGATAAATTGGCGTTGATATGTCTGTTCCCCAAAAAATAATTACATATGTCATACGCACACGCAGTTATGCGTGCGTACTCCGGTTATTTGGGGGTATTAGTGTGTAATGTCAATGTTATTGAGGTTAATACCCAATAACCTCACAAAACCTCGAATAACAGAAAAAAATATGAGTGCAAATCGCAGAAGGTATTGGTAGGTTTTTAAGAAGTTATTGAGATGTTGTTGAAGTTAATACCCTCAATAACCTCTTAATAACCTCCAATAATTGAGTTATTGGAAGGTTATTAGGGGGTGTACGCACGTAGAACTGCGTGCGTATGACGTACAAAAATAGCGCTCCTGATTCCCGAAAGACTACAGCTTAATTTTGTTTTTATTGTGCAATTTGATTTAACATTAGTAATAATATCCAGTAAAATACTTATTAAAATCTTTTTTTTTTTTTAGATAAGATTTCTGAACCAGTTTTTTCTTTTCATTTATAAATCCTAATGTATTTAAAAGCATTATTCTCAAGCTGGATTGTTGATTTGAAGCATTTATAAGCGAAGGAAACTGTTGAGAAAAATATAAAAATAAAAACATTTTACATCAAAAGATGCTAGCAATGGTCCATCCCCATCCCCATCTTTTCCAATTAAATTAATCCATTTATTTGATTCAATTGGCGCTTCCCATATTTCAGGACCCTACTAATATGGGTAAACAATCTTATCTTGATTCCAAGAAGAGAAATGCTTTGATGAAATAAATAAATAAACCAAAATATGAAGATATACAGAAAATTACATATTTTAATGCATTGTGTGAGATCATATATCTACTGTACTGATCTGCAGGTGGAAGAAGACTGTCAGCTTGCAACGGTGGATGAGATTGCCACCGCAGTTCATCAAATAGTGGTGGGGATTCATGAGGAAGAAGGGTTCTATACTTCCAGCTGAGATGAGCCAAAACCCCTGCCTGCAGTCAGTCATGGCTGCTTTGCAGCAAATAATAGTTGTGTGGAAAGTGAGTGTTCAGAGTTAGAAAAAAGGTTGGATCTGGAAAGCCAGAATAACTTTCTCATGTCATTTCTGTGTTTAGAATAAAGAAGGAAGTCATGAGGCGAATGATGAGAAGGCATCTGAGGGAACAGATGGGTTTTTTCTTTTAAAAATGGGGTTCTGTAAAGGTAAGGGATGTTTACATTTGCATGAGAGTGAAGAAAAATTGAAGGGAAGATTTATGAGGTTGTCAGTTAAAAGGGTGGAGGTGATCTGGTTCATGCTAATTCTCCACTTGTGTCTAGCTTCGTTTATGGTCTCAATTTTATTTTATTATTATTTTTTTTTAATTATTTCCTTGCCTCCAAAATAACTGTAATTCATGGAATAATTTACATTGTTAGATTTTGAGACCATTTTAGTTTTTTTGTTTTTTTTTTTTTTGTTTTTCTGGTTTTTGTATGATGAATGCAAAGCAAGCTTGTTCAGCTTAAAAATGTTGAACTCAATCTCATATCAAAAAATTTATATTATTAATGATTTATGCTCAATTTAAAAATTAAACTTTAGGTCAAATATAAATTTGATTTTTTGTATTGTATAATGCTCAATTTGATCTGAACAAATGATATTAGAATGGATGGATAAACTGAGGCCTGAAACTTTAATTTAATACATTATGGAAAAATATAAATAAGACCTAGCCTCCATCCCTGTTGGATTCTCTTGCCATCCTGCTTTTTTGCCGCAATCTCAAGGAAGCCTTGTGATTCAGTACTTCGTGTCACCCATAAATAAAATTAGTTCAAACATCATTTGAGCTATGAATTTAGCTCAAAGATTGTTAATTGCTTGAAAATTGATTTTAATTTTGGCTCGACTAAGAACGGGTTGAAATAAATGAGCAAAGGTATGAGCCAAATGTTTGGATCTAATTTGTATCAAGCGGATTTTGAGTCAACCCCAGCTCGATCCAAATCGGATCATTAATAGCCTTTGTAATGTTAGGGTTGTGAATTTAGCGAATTTAGCTCAAAAAATCGTTTATATCGCGAAAGTTGATTTGAATTTTAGCTCAAATCGAGATCGGATTGAAATAAACAAGTAGAGTTGAGAGCCAAATGTTTTGGATTCAACTCTTTTTATTCGATTTTGTGTTGATCTCAACTAAGCTCAAAATCAGATGGTTAACAACCCAAAACATAATACATAGATAATGGCATGCAAGCAAGATACAATGCATAGTTGAAACAATGGATGGGCTAGCAAAATACATCATAAACATGAATCGAAGAAGAGGAGACGAAAGGTGAAGGGGTTGGTTCCATTAGCTAAAAATAGACAAAAATTAATAGACAAATAAGAAGAGAGGGAGAAAGAGAAGTAGAAGGTCAGGGATTTAGAACACATACTATAAAGAATTCTTGCTTGGTTTTTTCCTTATTGGTTTTCACTCAAATTTAAGGCTGAAACACTATATACTTTCAACATGGAGTTAATTTTTTTCTATGTTGTAATTAAAATTACATTATTAATCATATAAAGCATTTGTTCAATCTTCAAATGTAAGATTATATAGACTAAAATTACTAATCATAATGATGCTTATTTAACTCCTTTTCACACGAAAATGGGGTTTAATATTATTATTATTATTATTAATGTCATATTTTTTCAAAATTTATAATATAAAATTAAAAAGTATGGTTAAGGATAACTCTTTTGGTCACAATTTTTAATATATTTGACTAAAACCCATCTCTTAATCACAATTAATGAACGGTAATGATAGCTAAAATCTACCTTAGTGAAAAATGATGTGCTAATGCATCGTATGTATAGGAGGAAGAGTCACTTCTTACCAAATAGTGGAAATTTTTTCTCTGCACTTTAAAGATGGGAAAAAATTTGCGTACATAAGACGTATGCAGAGCTGCGTACGTTTGTAACTTGCAAACAAGTTACAGGGAGGATTTCAGGAGGTTATAACCGCGTTATACACCCTGTAACCTCCCTGTAACCTATCTATATATGAAAACAGAAGCACGCAGAAGCGCGAAACTTACTCGAAGGTACAGGTAGGTTACAGAGAGGTTACATGATGTATAACGCGGTTATAATCTCCTGAAATCCTCCCTGTAACATGTTTGTTGGTTACAGACGTACGCAGCTCTGCGTACGTCTTATGTACGCAAATTTTTTCTTGAAGATGTGGCCTTAAAACTTTTAGTTTCTGTCCTTTTTTTCTAAATAAAATGCATGCAAATTCCAAAAATAATTGAATAATCATTAAAAAAAATTTATTTTATTCTTTTTAAAATTCACATTAATTTTCTAAAGATGATTTGACATTTTTAATAGAATAATTTACATCAGGAAATATTTCAAGATGGATTTGGGCTTATTTTGAAAACAAATTAATATTTTATTTTTATAAAAATTCTCTAATATAAACTTTGAAAAAAAATTAAATTCAATTTTTATGAAGTATTTTTTATATTATATTATTTAAAAGATTAATGATTTTGAAATTATTTTTGAACCAATAAATCATTACAATCTCTACCAAAAGTTCAAGTTGATCTAATCAACTTTCAGATCTGGTTTCAGTGTAAGTGTTCGACTCCTTAATTCTTTCTATTCTGATTTGGGCTAACTCCTAAAATTAAATTTAACTGATTTTAACCTGCAAATCCAAACTTGACTTAAACTTAGCCAACAAACACAAATTTGACCTAACATACACATCCAAATGAGTCGCCCGAATTGTATCTGTGCCAGTTGGGTTAAACGTGGGTTGATTTGATACATGTCTAACATGGAATAGTTTGGGCTAGCCTAAGTTTCATGATTTTCATGAAGTTGTTTATCATGCCTGGTTATTATATTTGTTTTTGTTGGACCGTAAAGCATGTTACTTTGCTAAAACATTTTGGTTAATATAATTTGTTACAGACATTATTGTGTAAAGCCCACCGTCCCCACCATGACCCTTCTGAATTCTTCATGCCCATGAATAGATCACGCCTACATAAATCAACAAGATTCTCCTCCCTCTTGTCTTTTTCCCATTTTTCCTCAAAGGAACCATCAAGGATTTTGAGATATGTGGGCTAGGGTTAAAATACAAACTGCTCTTGGATGTTTTGCTGTCCTTTTTTTTTTAATTTTTGTACCATATTAGCAATTCATTACTCTTCAATCTACATGGAGTGAAGGAAAATTTACATACATACCACACAATTTTTTATATATTTACATATTTAATATCAAAGTTTGGGCAATGTCTATGGAGAAGTTAACAAAGAGTCTTATATGAAATTACGGAAAAATTATTACGTTCGGAGTCCCGGACATAGAGATGCGTCTGGACTCCAATGAACCACCTTCACGCGGAGCTAATAAAAAAAAAAAACTTTTTTTTCTTGTGATCCGGCCCGGTACACAGGAGAAAATTCCTCCTGTGTTATTCCACATTATTCAGGTATTATTGTGGCGGTATTGATGTGTTATTGGGTCATTATAGCACCGGGAATATTCCCAGAACACAATAACACATGAATGTCACCACAAAAACAAGTGAATAACGCAGAATAACACGAGAGAATTTTCCCTCATGATAAAATGATTTTTTTTTATTTTTCCTGTCACCTTCCCGTGGCGTGATTTCAATGAACTCCAGACGTATCTCTACTTCCAGAGTCCGGATGTTCGAAATTACAAGATCTAAATCCAAAGAATTACAGTTAATTAATTAATTTATAGCTTAGTTGTAACTAAAACTAAACATTCCCGAGAAAAAATATCCTAAATTGTTTTATTTATATCTAGGGGCCCTTACATTGGTACCACCGAATTTCCATGCATCAACATGTCAATTACCTAAACTTTAATTTTTATGTACAAATCATGTGATCGAATGTCTTCTACATAGGTTGGGTAGTTCGTCGATAAAAATTGAAGTTTTGATGGTTGATATGTTAATACATGGAATTGGGTGGTACATCTGTAAATCTCTCTTATATTTATTAAATCTTGGTGTCATAAAGTTATGTATGAAAAGAAAATTTTCAATTTAAAAAAGAGATAGAAATATATTTTATGTGCTATTAAAAATTTTACTAATTTAGTGTTATGTATGTAAACATGAAAATTTAGTTGTTAGATATATGAAAAGTTGAGAATTTTGCGGAATTTATATAAATGCCCTTTTTAGCATTGTTTTGGTGGATGTTCCATTTAAAGTAAATGATCAACCCTTTTGTGTTTACATATCTAACAGCTAAACTTCCATTTTTACATATGTGGCACCTCTCCCAGAAAAAATATTGCATCAGGACTACACGCGTATAGTTACATGCGGAGTCTGATGAAAACACGTCATGTGGCGGTGATAGAAAAATAAAATCAAATTTTTCTGGTGACACAGAGGAATATTCCTCCCGTGTTATTCTGTGTTATTCAGGTGTTGGTGCATGTTATTAAAGTGTTATTGTATTCTAGGTATATTCTCGGTGTTATAATAATACAATAACACCGAAATAACACACAATAACACCTGAATAACACGGAAGGAATATTCTTTTGTGCTTCTGGATATATTTTATTTTATTTTATCTATCACCGTCACGTGACAGTTCCGCACGTAACCCTACGTGCAGAGTCCTGATACAATATTTTCAAGCACAAAAAAATATATTCCACTTCTATAAGTTAAAATAATGATATTTTTTATACGATTTGCAAGATTTTTGTGTTATAGATATAATCATTAAAGTTTAGGTGTTAATTATTTTGCTTGAGATTAACTTTTCGTTTTTTATTTTAAAAAATAATTAAAAGTAAGATAATATATATTTTCTCACTTTTTATATTTTTGTTTTGGAAAATAAAATAATTAGTTTGAAAAAAAAAATTAAAACGAGTCAAATTTGTTTTCCGATTGCAATAAAATTTCTTTGACATCGATTTGTCTACGGAACTGTTTGCCTTTCCTTAATGAACTAGCAGATTTATTTAATTTTAACTAATAAAAACATAGCCGTATCCAACATATTTTTATTTATTTATAAAATAAAAATAAAATTAAAATTTTAAAGTAATAAAATTGAAAATGATCAATTGCAATTATTTAATATGATGCGAAATTAAGCAAAATATAAGATAGATTTTGCCCGAATTTTTGTTGCATTAATTTATGAGTTGGGCTCTGATTGAAATTCGGAGTCTGTTTGGGGCAACTTGTGTGTTTCAGGATAAGCAGAAACGCGGCTCACGAGTCGACCGCGGGAATCGACCAGCGTCTGCATTTAGTGTAAAATACTCAAACGTGACAGATAATGTTTTCAAAATCGGTGATGTACTTATAAGCTGTCACAAACAGACCCTAAATCTCAACAGGACCCGACAAGCTAAGGATTATCATCAGATGTGAATTACTAATCTACCTAATTATATTTCTTATTNTCATATCTGTGTTTAGAATAAAGAAGGAAGTCATGAGGCGAATGATGAGAAGGCATCTGAGGGAACAGATGGTTTTTTTCTTTTAAAAATGAGGTTCTGTAAAGGTAAGGGATGTTGACATTTGCATGAGAGTGAAGAAAAATTGAAGGGAAGATTTATGAGGTTGTCAGTTAAAAGGGTGGAGGTGATCTGGTTCATGCTAACTCTCCACTTGTGTCTAGCTTCGTTTTATGGTCTCAATTTTATTTTATTATTTTTTTTTTTAATTATTTCCTTGCCTCCAAAAGAACTGTAATTCATGGAATAATTGACATTGTTAGATTTTGAGACCATTTTTTTTTTTTTTTTTTTTTTTCTGGTTTTTGTATGATGAATGCAAAGCAAGCTTGTTCAGCTTAAAATTGTTGAATTCAATCTCATATCAAAAAATTTTAAATTATTAATGATTTATGCTCAATTTAAAAATTAAACTTTAGGTCAAATAGAAATTTGATTTTTAGTATTGTATAATGCTCAATTTGATCTTATTTAATGTGATAATCTGAACAAATGATATTAGAATGGATGGATAAACTAAGGACTGAAACTTTAATTTAATACATTATGAAAAAATATAAATAAGACCTAGCCTCCATCCCTGTTGGATTCTCTCACCATCCTGCTTTTTGGCCGCAATCTCATGGAAGCCTTGTGATTCAGTACTTCGTGTCACCCATAAATAAAATTAGTTCAAACATCATTAGGGCTATGAATTTAGCTCAAAGATCGTTAATTGCTTGAAAATTGATTCTAATTTTGGCTCGACTAAGAACGGGTTGAAATAAATGAGCCAAGGTATGAGCCAAATTTTTGGATCAAATCTGTATGAAGCTGATTTTGAGCCGACCCCAACTTGATCGAAGATCGGATCATTAACAGCTCTAGTAATGTTAGGGCTGTGAATTTAGCGAATTTAGCTCAAAAGATCATTTATATCACGAAAATTGATTTGAATTTTAGCTCAAATCGAGATCGGATTGAACTTTTTTTAATCAATTTTGTGTCGATCCCAAATCAGCTCAAAATCAGATGGTTAACAACCCAAAACATAATACATAGATAATGGCATGCAAGCAAGAGACAATGCATAGTTGAAACAATGGATGGGCTACCAAAATACATCATAAACATGAATGGAAGAAGAGGAGGCAAATAAAGAAAGGTGAAGGGGTTGGTTCCATTAGCTAAAAATAGCAAAAAATTATTAGAAAAATAAGAAGAGAGGAAGAAAGAGAGAAGAATGTCAGTGATTTAGAAAATATAATATAAAGAATTCTTGCTTGGTCTTTTCCTTCTTGGTTTTCACTCAAATTTAAGGCTGAAACACTATATACTTTCAACATGGAGTTAATTTTTTTCTATATTGTAATTAAAATTACATTATTAATCATATAAAGCATTTGTTCAATCTTCAAATGTAAGCTTATATAGACTAAAATTACTAATAATAATGATGCTTATTTAACTCATTTTCACACGAAAATGGGGTTTAAATTTATTATTATTATTATTAATGTCATATTTTTTTTCTAAATTTATAATATAAAATTAAAAAGTATGGTTAAAGATAACTCTTTTGGTCACAATTTTTAATATATTTGACTAAAACCAATCTCTTAATCACAATTAAAGAACGGTAATGATATCTAAAATCTACCTTAGTGAAAAATGATGTGCTAATGCATCGTACACATAGGAGGATGAGTCACTTCTTACCAAATAGTGGAAATTTTTTTCTCTCTATAAAGATGTGGCCTTGAAACTTTTAGTTTCTGTCCTTTTTTTATAAATAAAATGCATGCAAATTCTTTGCTAATCAATTGAATTTAAGACCATCAGGAACTTTAGTAAAAGTTTCAATTTTAAGTTGAATTAATTATAAAATTATAAAAATAATTGAATAATCAGATTATTAAAAAATTTTATTTTATTCTTTTTAAAATTCACATTAATTTTCTTAAGATGATTTGACATTTTTAATAGAATAATTTACATCAGGAAATATTTTAAGATAGATTTGGGCTTGTTTTGAAACAAAATTAATATTTTTAAATCTTTATTTTTGTTAAAAAATAAATTTTAATTTTTATGAGGTATTTATATATTATATTATTTAAAAGATTAATAATTTTGAAATTATTTTTGACACAATAAATCCGTACAATCTCTACCAAATGAATATTTGGTTCAAGTTGACCTGATAAACTTCCAGAACCGGTTCCAGTGTAAGAGTTAAACTCATAAACCCTTTCTATTCGAGTTTGTTTTAACTCCTACACTCAAATTTAACTTGATTTTAACATGCAAATCCAAACTTGACTTAAACTTAGCCAACAAACACAAATTTGACCTAACACACACATCCAAATGAGTCGCCTGAATTGTATCTGTGTCAGTTGGGTTAAACGTGGGTTGATTTGATGCATGTCTAACATGGAATAGTTTGGGCTAGCCCAAGCTTCATGATTTTCATGAAGTTGTTTATCATGCCTGGTTATTATATTTGTTTTTGTTGGCCCGTAAAGCATGTTACTTTGCTAAAACATTTGGTTAATATAATTTGTTACAGACATTATTGTGTAAAGCCCACCGTCCCCACCATGACCCTTCTGAATTCTTCATGCCCATGAATAGATCACGCCTACATAAATCAACAAGATTCTCCTCCCTCTTGTCTTTTTCCCATTTTTCCTCAAAGGAACCATCAAGGATTTTGAGATATGTGGGCTAGGGTTAAAATACAAACTGCTCTTGGATGTTTTGCTGTCCTTTTTTTTTTAATTTTTGTACCATATTAGCAATTCATTACTCTTCAATCTACATGGAGTGAAGGAAAATTTACATACATACCACACAATTTTTTATATATTTACATATTTAATATCAAAGTTTGGGCAATGTCTATGGAGAAGTTAACAAAGAGTCTTATATGAAATTACGGAAAAATTATTACGTTCGGAGTCCCGGACATAGAGATGCGTCTGGACTCCAATGAACCACCTTCACGCGGAGCTAATAAAAAAAAAAAACTTTTTTTTCTTGTGATCCGGCCCGGTACACAGGAGAAAATTCCTCCTGTGTTATTCCACATTATTCAGGTATTATTGTGGCGGTATTGATGTGTTATTGGGTCATTATAGCACCGGGAATATTCCCAGAACACAATAACACATGAATGTCACCACAAAAACAAGTGAATAACGCAGAATAACACGAGAGAATTTTCCCTCATGATAAAATGATTTTTTTTTATTTTTCCTGTCACCTTCCCGTGGCGTGATTTCAATGAACTCCAGACGTATCTCTACTTCCAGAGTCCGGATGTTCGAAATTACAAGATCTAAATCCAAAGAATTACAGTTAATTAATTAATTTATAGCTTAGTTGTAACTAAAACTAAACATTCCCGAGAAAAAATATCCTAAATTGTTTTATTTATATCTAGGGGCCCTTACATTGGTACCACCGAATTTCCATGCATCAACATGTCAATTACCTAAACTTTAATTTTTATGTACAAATCATGTGATCGAATGTCTTCTACATAGGTTGGGTAGTTCGTCGATAAAAATTGAAGTTTTGATGGTTGATATGTTAATACATGGAATTGGGTGGTACATCTGTAAATCTCTCTTATATTTATTAAATCTTGGTGTCATAAAGTTATGTATGGAATGAAAATTTTCAATTTAAAAAAGAGATAGAAATATATTTTATGTGCTATTAAAAATTTTACTAATTTAGTGTTATGTATGTAAACATGAAAATTTAGTTGTTAGATATATGAAAAGTTGAGAATTTTGCGGAATTTATATAAATGCCCTTTTTAGCATTGTTTTGGTGGATGTTCCATTTAAAGTAAATGATCAACCCTTTTGTGTTTACATATCTAACAGCTAAACTTCCATTTTTACATATGTGGCACCTCTCCCAGAAAAAATATTGCATCAGGACTACACGCGTATAGTTACATGCGGAGTCTGATGAAAACACGTCATGTGGCGGTGATAGAAAAATAAAATCAAATTTTTCTGGTGACACAGAGGAATATTCCTCCCGTGTTATTCTGTGTTATTCAGGTGTTGGTGCATGTTATTAAAGTGTTATTGTATTCTAGGTATATTCTCGGTGTTATAATAATACAATAACACCGAAATAACACACAATAACACCTGAATAACACGGAAGGAATATTCTTTTGTGCTTCTGGATATATTTTATTTTATTTTATCTATCACCGTCACGTGACAGTTCCGCACGTAACCCTACGTGCAGAGTCCTGATACAATATTTTCAAGCACAAAAAAATATATTCCACTTCTATAAGTTAAAATAATGATATTTTTTATACGATTTGCAAGATTTTTGTGTTATAGATATAATCATTAAAGTTTAGGTGTTAATTATTTTGCTTGAGATTAACTTTTCGTTTTTTATTTTAAAAAATAATTAAAAGTAAGATAATATATATTTTCTCACTTTTTATATTTTTGTTTTGGAAAATAAAATAATTAGTTTGAAAAAAAAAATTAAAACGAGTCAAATTTGTTTTCCGATTGCAATAAAATTTCTTTGACATCGATTTGTCTACGGAACTGTTTGCCTTTCCTTAATGAACTAGCAGATTTATTTAATTTTAACTAATAAAAACATAGCCGTATCCAACATATTTTTATTTATTTATAAAATAAAAATAAAATTAAAATTTTAAAGTAATAAAATTGAAAATGATCAATTGCAATTATTTAATATGATGCGAAATTAAGCAAAATATAAGATAGATTTTGCCCGAATTTTTGTTGCATTAATTTATGAGTTGGGCTCTGATTGAAATTCGGAGTCTGTTTGGGGCAACTTGTGTGTTTCAGGATAAGCAGAAACGCGGCTCACGAGTCGACCGCGGGAATCGACCAGCGTCTGCATTTAGTGTAAAATACTCAAACGTGACAGATAATGTTTTCAAAATCGGTGATGTACTTATAAGCTGTCACAAACAGACCCTAAATCTCAACAGGACCCGACAAGCTAAGGATTATCATCAGATGTGAATTACTAATCTACCTAATTATATTTCTTATTTTATATTTCCTTTTTTTTATCATAAAATCAGTGTTAATTTAAAATACATATCAATGACTATCACTTTCCATTCACCAAATTAACATTCATTTTCCTCCCTTGAAACCTTGTACCGATTTTGTAAGATTTGGTCGTACCATTTCAGAGATCTCTGTCCTCACTTTTCACCCCAATTTTCAAGGAAAAAAACATGAAGCTGCAGAATTTATTTATTAATTTTGAAAATTTTAAGGTCATGTCTAGATTTTCATTAATAATAATAATAATAATATATTATAAAAATGAGTAAATTAATTACACCCTAATTAAACAAAAAGAAAAATACTCTCATGTTCTCCCAACAACTCAGGAGAAGGCACCGTCAAGAGCAATTCAATGAAGGAAATTTGAGGAAGTTAACCAAGAGAGTAGTAAAACAAGTAGTGAATACAAACTTATCCTCAGGTCAAAGCAAAGTCGTCGTGTCGATGAGGCTGGTAGACATAAAGAAGTAGATTTTCTAACAGACAGATGTGTCACCTAGACAACAAGTGACTAAAAATTTAAGAAATAAGAGAAATAGCAGGCTTTAAAAGTTCAAACATTGAATAACTAGTGGAGTCATTCCCCACTGATTGGTTATCATCATTACTCTAAAAAAGTGTTTGCATAATGTTTAAGAAGAAGCACAAGTGTGAACACCAAATGATCAAGGCACCAACCATTAGAACAAACGTAGCTGATATGTATTGTGTCTTACTGCCTCAGTTATATAATGGAGCATTTACATGCATAATATTTGATTTCTATGTATTTACACATCTACTGTATAATAACAAAAATTTTGTATACTTTCAGTATATATTTGTTTTTTTTTGTAATATTTGATTGAAGCAAAATAGAAAATNTATATATATATATATATATATATATATATATATATATATATATATATATATATATATATAATTTTTTTTGGGTAAATTAATTAATTTATTGAATAAGACTGTCTCCACAAAAAGTAAATGTTGGTTCTACCTCTGCAAATTAGAAAGAACAATGTTATGTTGTTCAAATTATTGCTGTGAGAAAATGTTACGGTTTAACAAGGTATTGACAATTATATTGGCATGATTAGCATGAATTTCGATATGCTGTCAATCTCTATGAATTTATCAATAATTTTAATAATTTTTGCAAACATATATATATAATAATGTTAAATGGTACTCATTAGGTGATGTGATAATATATTCCTTACAAAAATTAAAAAATTACTGCGGGTTTGTTTGGGTCAGACGGGCTGCTACGATTGTTTGAAAAAACAATTGTGAAATCATCGAGAGAAAAAAAAAAGTTCAAAAAAATTATTATGACAAAAAAAAATTTATTTTATTTTTAAAAATTTCATGCCATAATGAGGAAAAAATATTATATCAGGACTCTGCAAGTAGAGTTATGTACGGGATTCAATGAAATTACATCAAGGAAAATATTTCTGACCAATAAATAACACACAAGAATATTTCCCTCCTGAGCGAAAGACACAGCTGCAATTCCATATGCGCNTCTGCAAATTAGAAAGAACAATGTTATGTTGTTCAAATTATTGCTGTGAGAAAATGTTACGGTTTAACAAGGAATTGACAATTATACCAAAATTTAAAAAATGCTACGGGTCTGTTTGGGGGAGACGGTCTGTTACGGTTGTTCGAAAAAACAATTGTGAAATCATCGGGAGGAAAAAAAAATCTCTTCAAAAATTTATTATGACAATAAAAAATTTATTTTATTTTTAAAAATTTCATGCCACAATGAAGAAAAAATATTATATCAGGACTCTGCAAGTAGAGTTACGTGCGGAGTTCAATGAAATTACATCAAGGAAAATATTTCTGACCAATAAATAACACAAAAGAATATTTCCCTCGTGAGCGAAAGACACAGCTGCAATTCCATATGCGTATTTCATGATAGTGGTGGACACTACGTGGTCTTTGAGCAGCCATACACGTTTGTTGGTGAGGAGAGATTTGAAATTAAATTTTTTTTTTTTTTTTGTAAATAAAGTTTTTTGTCTTTTTTTTTTTTTTAGTGTAAATTACAGAAGTGTGAGAGTTAATGCAGAAGTAGACAATTTCAATTGGAAAGTCATAATGAGAAAAAGCGAAGCTAAAATAACTGAAGACTGCAAATAGCAGGAGAGTCTTTGAAAGAAGTATTGTTTAATGAGCTTAGAGAATTGTAATAGAATAATTTACATGAGGAAATATTTCAAGATGGATTTGGGCTTATTTTGAAAAAAAAATTAATATTTTAAATCTTTATTTTTATAAAAAAAATAAAATTCAATTACAATTTTCTAATATAAACTTTGAAAAAAAATTAAATATATNTTAGAGAATTGTAATAGAATAATTTACATGAGGAAATATTTCAAGATGGATTTGGGCTTATTTTGAAAAAAATTTTAATATTTTTAAATCTTTATTTTTTATAAAAAATAAAATTCAATTACCATTATCTAATATAAACTTTGAAAAAAAATTAAATATAATTTTTATGAAGTATTTTTATGTTATATTAATTAAATGATTAATGATTTTGAAATTATTTTTGACCCAACAAATCAGTACAATCTCTACCAGATGAATAATAGGTTCGAGCTGACCTAATCAACTTCCAGATTTGGTTCCAGTGTAAGAATAACTGGAGGTCATCCACCTCAGAGAGATCTCTTCCTTAGGGCACTATAGAGAGTACTTACAAGAGGATGAAGAAACTAATGGGTCGATCTAACATACACAACATTAACGTTGTGTTTATTAACAACACCACAATTACTACAACCCCTCTCGTATATTTGTTGCCAATTCAATCAGTCTTGCTACTCCTTTCCAACCATCAACCTGTCCTGTTACAACTCCTCATGCACCAACTCCCTCTCACGCACCAACTCTTACACCTACATTAGCTCCCAGTCATCCATAAACTCCCTCCTTTGATGAGTTGGGTCACTAACTCCCGCCCCTCCAAGGGAGGACACCTTCAGAATGGTATATATTGTGTGGAGGGAGACTCATAAGTTATATTTAACATTAGAATAAGTTTAAAGTTCATTTCAATAATTTGTATAACTAGTATTTTTTTCACATTCATTCCTCTCAGGCAACTCTTGACACAAATCATGGAGAACATTAGGAGTAAATAAGATACTTTGTATCTCTCTTGAAAGTAAATCTTATTTATGACTTTTGACATGTAGTTACAGGCGTTTGAGGTAGAATCATTTAATTTGAATTTTAATATTAATTTTAAGTTCTTTTATTATACTAATCATCAATGCAAAATTTTAGAGTACAATGTTTTGCCCTTTTTATCTCAATCTACCAGCTTAATTCACTAAAATAAAATAATAAAGTACCCTCAACATTTTAAACAAGCAACTTATTGCCCTACACATGTGTTAGCCCCTCGTGCTACTATGGATAAGATCAACATAGATAGTTATTAATGATCTATTTTTAGCCTATTTAGGATAATTTGTGGTAATATATTAAATCAATTATAAATATAGGGTGCCTCTCAAATAACATAATTTCATAGGCATAACAAAATTGAAGAATGTAAGATTTATGAAGAAGATCACTAGAACAAGCCTTAAAGCACATGTTTATTTTATCGACATTAAATAAAGATGATAATTGGATAGATAAATAATATTGGGTTATTTTTTTAATGAGAGTAATTTAATTCAATAAGTGGTTTCTACCTTATTGGTAACTATAGATCAATAATTTTTATAAAATTGCATCTAATAGAAAAGGTTTGTGTAACTTTATTTTTTTTGGAAAATATTATTTGTTTTAAAAAATAAATAAATAAAGATCAAACATCAAATTAGTAGCGTGTAGGGGTTACAATGTTATTAAGAAGATCAGAACTTTGAATCATCTCTAACAACATGCATATAATTGAGAGCATCACACCATTATTCAAAGGAAAGGATGAACTTCAATTAAGGATTGTGGCCCAAATATATTCAGATGTTGTATTCAAATTCTTAGTAAAGATGACTATCAACCTTAGGTCTTACAAACTATATAGCAGAAGATAGACCACCCCCTTCAGATCAGTTTAAATAAATCTATTTTAGTTAAGTTGGATGAAATATAGCCCAAATGTGCTTAAAGATGCATTAATTTGGACCAATATGATTCTTTTGTTAAAACATATTATTTCAACATTAAATTGTTAACACTGTAATTGAAATATTTTTGAAGCATTATTTAATTCTATTATTTACTCTTAAATTTTTAAACCTATGATTTGCATGAAAATTCATGCATGATTAGATTATCTTTGTGAATTATACATCTGATCCGTTTCTTTATTTTGGTAGAATGAGGATCACGCTTAGTTTTACTATAAATAAGATAATAGCTATNAATTACTACAACCCCTCTCGTATATTTGTTGCCAATTCAATCAGTCTTGCTACTCCTTTCCAACCATCAACCCGTCCTGTTACAACTCCTCATGCACCAACTCCCTCTCACGCACCAACTCTTACACCTGCATTAGCTCCCAGTCACCCATAAACTCCCTCCTTTGATGAGTTGGGTCACTAACTCCCGCCCCTCCAAGGGAGGACACCTTCAGAATAGTATATATTGTGTGGAGGGAGACTCATAAGTTATATTTAACTTTAGAATAAGTTTAAAGTTCATTTCAATAATTTGTATAACTAGTATTTTTTTCAGGTTCATTCCTCTCAGGCTACTCTTGACACAAATCGTGGGGAACATTAGGAGTAAATAAGATACTTTGTATATCTCTTGAAAGTAGATATTATTTACGACTCATGACATGTAGTTCCAGACGTTTAGGGTGGAATCATTTAATTTGAATTTTAATATTAATTTTAAGATCTTTTATTATACTAATCATCATTGCAAAATTTTAGAGATCAATGTTTTGCCCTTTTTATCTCAATCTACCAACTTAATTCACTAAAATTAAAGAACTAGCACCCTCAACATTTTAAACAAGTAACTTATTGTCCAACACATGTGTTAGCCCCTCGTGTTACAATGGATGAGATCAACATAGATAGCTATTAATGATCTATTTTTAGTCTATTTAGGATCATTTGTGGTAATATATTGATTCAATTATAAATATAGGGTGCCTCTCAAATATCATAATTTCATAAGCATAACAAAATTGAAGAATATAAGATCTAAGAAGAAGATCACTAGAACAAGCCTTAAAGCACATGTTTATTTTATCGACATTAAATAAAGATGATAATTGGATAGATAAATAATATTGGGTTATTTTTTTAGTGAGAGTAATTTAATTCAATAAGTGGTTTCTATCTTATTGGTAACTATAGATCAATAATTTTTATAAAATTGCAGGCTAGTAGAAAAGGTTTTTGTAACTTCATTTTTTTTGGAAAATATTATTTGTTTAAAAAAATAAATAAATAAAGACCAAACATCAAATTAGTAGCATGTAGGGGTTACAATGTTATTAAGAAGATCTGAACTTTGAATCTTCTCTAACAACATGCATATAATTGAGAGCACCACACCGTTATTCAAAGGAAAGGATGAACTTCGATTAAGGATTGTGGCCCAAATATATTCAGATGATGTAGTCAAATTCTTAGTAAAGATGACTATCAACCTTAGGTCTTACAAATGATATAGCAGAAGATAGACCACCCCCTTCAGATCAGTTTAAATAAATCTATTTTAGTTAAGTTGGATGAAATATAGCCCAAATGTGCTTAAAGATGCATTAATTTGGACCAATATGATTCTTTTGTTGAAACATATTATTTCAACATTAATTTGTTAACACTGCAATTGAAATATTTTTGAAACATTATTTAATTCTATTAATTAATCTTAAATTTTTAAACCTATGATTTGCATGAAAATTCATGCAAGATTAGATTATCTCTGTGAATTATACATCTGGCCCTTTTCTTTATTTTGGTAGAATGAGGATCACACTTAGTTTTACTATAAATAAGATAATAGCTACAATTTAGTCTCAAAATACAAAAATGGAAATATGTGTTACAACTTTGTATAAAGAATGAATAAAGAAAGCCAAAAGAATAGTGTTTGGGAGGAAACTAAAAAATGTGAGCTTAGGGCAAAAAGCCAAGACACAATCCAAGCAATTATGTTAAAAAAGAATTAGATAGCAAGTAAAAGCATTCCCAAGGGTATGAGGAAAAAGAGCTAACGACATCGATAGTAGGCATTCAATAATAGCAACTATGTCAGTAGAAGTATCAGCAATGGAGATCATACATGTAAGTACTTCATAATGATAATAGAAATCTAAACTAAGTTAAGATAACCTTCCAAGACAATTAGTCAAGTCTCTCCACAATTGGATATACGTTATCATCGCTCTCAAGTGTATTATCATTTTAAGAGTCCACAATCAAAGACCAACAAGTAAAAAATACATAATGTCATTAACTGCATGTCAATATAACTAAGATTCAAGTGTAGTTTTCCTTATTTAAACAAAAAATGCCTTAACGAGATAAGAAATTCTAGTATATAGTACAGGAATTGGGCATATTAGCGTCGAAGTTTTCTGGCGCTAATCATAGTTATTTCCAACGAAAATTACCATTAGTGTTCAATTTGCTTTAAAAAAAATTGGCATTAAAATGGGCTTCGGTAAATGAAATAGCATCAACATTTGCATCAAACTTTTTCTTGAGTCAGATTTAGCATCTCTAATCTCTGTTGTTACAAATTTTCATTGAAAAGTGATAGGCAGAAACTTAACATTGTTTTCATGTTTCATGTTAAAGGAGAGAAACCTTGCAAATAAATAGCGTTAGTAAGTTCTTTTCTTCCTGGATATAATATGTATACATCCATGTTTTCACATTGTTGACCTCACTTTTGGTTGAGGTCTAGAAACTTCTTTAGTAGCCTAGGTCTAGCCATAGGACTTTCCTATTGACTAGTCTTAGAAAACTAGAAGAGGTACCCCAACATTAGAAATTCAAAACTCTTCTTTTTACTCAACTTGAAATTCCACATATTGATCTTAACCTCTAACATTTAGTAGGTAAGATCATTATAAGAGAATTCAAGAAGAATCCCTATAGGATTACTTGGCTTTAGGATTGACTCTGGGTGTTGACTTGGAACTAGGGTACACCATATCTTCACAATGCATTAATCCATGGTTCATTTAAGAATGGATATTTATCCAATTCCATGTGAAATGCCTAACTTGGTCTTTTGCCCCTAGGTACCTCCAAATTACCTAACTGCCCTTGGGACCCAAATTTGGCTAATATTCCCAAATTTTGCCAAAATACCCAAAATT
>JXCR01055743.1:67331-111415 GCA_002079205.1 Phalaenopsis hybrid cultivar | reverse complement strand
GTTGTGTTTTCCCCATGAGATCTGAGTAGTTTTCTTTGTCTTTCTCCTTGTCTTGAGATTTGTGGAGTGGTGATTTGAATTGGTGGAGCCATGAAAATGTTAAAGAAACTTGTGATGATCTTTTCACTTCAATCTTAATTTACTTTCAATCTGGCCAATTGATTTGTTAAATTATGTTACTTTCAATCTGGGCCAATTGATTTGTTAAAATATGTTGAGTTTTACAACTAAAGTGAAGATTACATCCAATATTCAGAGAAGTCAAAGCCCTTGAAAGTTGGGTGCAAATAAATAGGGAAATAAAATTATTGGGCATAGAATTGGAGATTTTAGAGTGACAAACTAAAATCCCCAATTTGGTCCTATCGTTTGGGTGCTAATGTGTAGGTGTTAGCCCTCAGGCGAGAGGAACATGGGAGCTTCGAAGTGAGAGTCGGTATCCTCTCAGCCTAGCCGCAGATTTAGTAAACAAGCGTAGGATTAGTCAATGTTCTTTATTCCTGGACCAAAGGGTAAAGAATATGTATGCTCCTATTTGGCACAATATAAATTGAACTAATTTAAAGGGTAAAGAATAGGTATGCTCCTATTTGGCACAATACAATTTGAACTGATTCACTTTATTCGCCTAGCTGCAGAATCAGTAACCAAGCATAGGATTGTTCAATGTTTGTTATGCCTGGACCGATGCAGATTCAGTAAACAAGCGTAGGATTAATCAATGTTCTTTATGCCTGGACCAAAGGGTAACAGGTATGCTCCTATTTGGCACAATACAAATTGAACTGATTCACTTTATCCATTCACTATAATTCGTTGACAAGGAGAAGGATGGTTTCTTATATATTGAATATCACATTAGAACCTTCATTAGTATAATTAGTTATTTAAGAGTTTTTAAAATTACATATTTATTTCAATTGTCTATTAGTGACAGATAAGCAAATTGATTTTCATTGTTGCGATTAAGTATTGCTATTCTAAAATTTTAGTTTGTATTTTCAATATTACTCCCCATGGGATCGATATTTAGGACTTTATTAGAGCCCTATTTTACTTGAGCGATACGTATACTTGCGTTGATAAGTGTGACTTTACAATTATGGAATTTTTTATACATCCATCTTTATATAAAGTTGTTGTCATTATCATAGTAGGCATTTGTTTAGATAATATAGCAATTTCCTCTTAAAACAAAAAAATCCATTTGGATGCAATCTCCAACTCCTCCCGAACTTCCTTTAGATCAACCTCTGACTTGGCGTCCCTCGTCATCGCTAGCTCCACCCTTAGTTGATATTTCCTAGCCTTCTCCTTAGATTTAGTGAGCCTCTCCCTCCTAAATAGGTTGATGGAATTCAAATGATGAGTAGAATCATAACCCAGAAGTTGATAGTACTTGACCAATTAGCACAATTCCACCGGGCGGAGTTCGTTGAGCTGCTTGTATAAACTAGTTGACCAAAGGATGTCAGGGATTGAAGGTGCATATCCTGTGGACCGTCGGTTCAAAGGGAACCAATATCTCTGTCGGCACTATTTTTGGTGTGGGGTTTGCCCCNATATATTTATTTCAATTGTCTATTAGTGACAGATAAGCAAATTGATTTTCATTGTTGCGATTAAGTATTGCTTTTCTAAAATTTTAGTTCGTAGTTTCAATATTACTCCCCATGGGATCGATATCTAGGACTTTATTAGGGCCCCTATATTACTTGAGCGATATGTATACTTGCGTTGATAAGTGTGACTTTACAAATATTGAAACCTATATTACTTGAGCGATACGTATACTTGCGTTGATAAGTGTGACTTTACAATTATTGAATTTTTTATACATCCATCTTTATCGAATCTATAACTATTATTAAGTTTTAGTGCAATTGCTGAGGAATTAAATCTTCTAGCAGCAGTATTAAATACTTGTATTTTTAAGCATATATAAAGTCACTAGGAATTAAATCTTTTAGCAGCAGTATTAAATACTTATATTTTTAAGCATATATAAAGTCGTTGTCATTATCATAGTAGGCATTTGTTTAGATAATATAGCAATTTCCTCTTAAAACAAAAAAATCCATTTGGATGCAATCTCCAACTCCTCCCGAACTTCCTTTAGATCAACCTCTGACTTGGCGTCCCTCATCGTCGCTAGCTCCACCCTTAGTTGATATTTCCTAGCCTTCTCCTTAGATGTAGTGAGCCTCTCCCTCCTAAATAGGTTGATGGAATTCAAATGATGAGTAGAATCATAACCCAGAAGTTGATAGTACTTGACCAATTAGCACAATTCCACCGGGCGGAGTTCGTTGAGCTGCTTGTATAAACTAGTTGACCAAAGGATGTCAGGGATTGAAGGTGCATATCCTGTGGGCCGTTGGTTCAAAGGGAACCAATCTCTCTTAACATTAACCATGCCAAGGCCTCAGAGTTCATATAAGCTTTTGGTCAATCTTTTGACAGATGAATCCATTGGTCTGGACCCCCTTTCTTGCTTCTTAGTGGGCTTGAAAGGAAATTGTAAGGGGAAACAACTTTGTCCTTTTTTCCTACGCCCAGCTGAATCAAACAAGACAGGGCTTTCTCCTGAATCTTCTCCGCTAGCCTCTCCCTCAACTAACTTCAGAAGCGACTGACAGACAACTCATTTCAGTTCTTTTGGATGGAGGGAAAAAAGCAGTCGAGGGCGATCAAAAAACCTATTGTGCCGAAAGGAGCCCTAACAAGCCTTTAATATATGTGAGGAAAGAGGAAGGTGTTGTATTATCTTCTAAATCACCTATGAATATTAAAGGAGGTTTTCGTTTAATCAGTATTAATTCACTTATGACTTTATTCTAAATAACCATGGAATTTTTTGAAACCAATTAAATCTAATATAGACCTAGTATTTACCCCCAAGATAGGTCAGCTTCTTCAATTCCCTCTTCTTCTTCTCTAACGAGGTAATTGTCTGCTTTCTTCCACTTCTCGGATTCCTTTGTTGAGAACTGCTCGACCTTCTCTAGCTGTTTTTTTTTTCTCAACCTCATCAGAAGCATCCCACATCTCTTCTGTCATTGAGCCATAATCCCTCAGGTTCAACATCTAATTTACGGTCAAGGGGACGATATAATGGACCATTGACAATTGACAATTTCTAGCCAAGAATGACCTGCTCTATTGCTTTCAGTAGAGGAGAAATTATTTACTGTTTTTTTATCCAAACTTACTATGGCTCTAGTTTAGATACCCCACTCATATATGAGCTTCTGATCCTTTATCTTGTTTTACAAATCGATAAAATGAAATTTCAGAGTGGTACCAAAAATAATGTACCCTTCTTGCTTGACTTGAAGAGAAAACATATGTGAGAACAATTTACGAGACCAAGGAATGCCTCTTCTGCACAAGTAAACTACATAAGTCACACCGCAGTAATTGAATTTGGCTTCACATGGGCCGGTATAACTGCATAGAAGTTGAAAATTGAGCAAAGCTCAGTGCATGAGAGCAATCAAAGCCCACAATGAAACTGTTATAGATAAAAGAATAAATCATCGTCGAGGTAATCAGTAGCCCAACATCCACATCAACTTGCTCCAAAATGGCACTTGTATCTTAAACACAAGTCTCTTCTAACATCCTAACCTCAAAATTGGAAAGGATTGATCTCTCGGATGATCTAACTGAGCTAAGAAATTGAGGATGAAATTTTGAATCCATTGAGTATCGAAAGTAAACACAACCTGAGGACAACTTAAAGTTAAAAGTGAAGGTTTTGTTTAGTATCCATTCAAACCTTTATTATGCTCCTTGCAGATGCATAAACATCTCATCGGAGCCATCAAAGATTCCACTTTGGTGAAAAAACCAACAAAAATAATGATGATAAAATTATATAAAATTTTGATTTATAAAAAGAAATATTTTCTAACCTAGTTGTCCGTCGCTTCGGGCAGAACTAATCTCAGATTCATCAAGCCACTCCCACCAAACTTATAGTTCTCTCACTTCTCTTCCTCAATGAGTATGTAAGAGATCGAATTAGTGACCCAAAATTTGACCAGTTCATCCTTTAGACTCTTCTCCTTGGCTTGAAGGGTTTCCATGATTACAACCTCAGTTTGGAGAACTTTCATTCAGCAACCTTGGCACGGAGAACCTCCACATATGTAACTTCATCTGGAGAAATTCTACATCAGCCACCTTGGCTTGGAGAACCTCCACGTCTACAATTTGGGCTCGTAGAGCTTTCATATTTGAAACCTTGGCCTACATAACCTCTATGTGCGCAACTCAGACTCGAAGAGCCTCCTTGTCTTGTTACACAACTGTCAACTCCTCCTGCAAGTTCGATACTGTTGGTTTCCACTAGATATATGTAGCTTGAGTAAGGGAGTCTACAATCTCATCCATATGGTAGACTAACACTCATGAGATTCCTTTAGGCCACCAAACTCCATCTTTAGATAGACTAAAAGGGGTGGTTGGATCAAAAGAGGTAATGGAGTGGATACCCCCTTGGCTCCAATCTGAGCAAAGGAACCAACCAAATCCTCCAGTTTGAGTTGGTGCAGCGTCTCTATTAGTCAGGAGTCAATGAAATCCATTGTTTCCTCTACATTAATTAAACCTATGTTACAAGGATAAATTGAAAAATCAAATTTAAAGGAAAGGCTAAGTTACCAATCATGCGCTCTATATCAAAAGTTTGGAATTTATCTACGACAAAAAGGGGCGTACTGATACACCTAAAATATATAGCATTTATGTATACATTTTTATACATATTTTTGAGATATTATGCTTTAATGAAAGGTATTTTTATGTTTTACTTTCAGGTACAATTAAATGGATAAAAAAATTGTGAAATGAGTGAAAAAATATCAAATTTAGACCAAAAATGAAGAAGGTGTGAAAATAAACTGTGGCGCCTAAGCACCCAAGACTGACACTTAAGTGTCAGGAAATAGAGAAAGTTGTTCCTAAGTGTCAAAAACCTCACGCTTACTTGCAAGAGGTAGTATGAATAAATTTCAATGAATCTGGAGGAATTTCAAAGGAGTGTTTGAAGCAACTCTTGGTGAAAACGTGAATTACAGTTAATGGGCATGAAAATACATTGAAGTGGCTCTTAAAAAGAGACAACTCTTGCGAGATTCATTGAATTTAGACATATTTTGAAGAGACGCTAAAGTGCCTTTTGAAAAACTATAAAAAAAGAAGACTTGGATTGAATTACCCCCCCCCCCCCCCTTGTCGCTTCTCTCATCATAGAAGAATTAGGATATTTTTAGAGAGAAGAAAGAGAGAGATGTAAGAGAAAGAAAGAGATTCAAATGAACTTCAAGAGTTTGGTGGAGAGGAATTTGAAATAAGTTTTTATCTTTGTGACTACATTTTGTTTTAATTTAAACTTCTTGTGCTTTGACATGATTTCTACGTTTAAACTTAAATGTTGTTGTGTTTTCTCCATAAATTCTTGGTAGTTTTCTTTATCTTTTTCTATAAAAGGATAAGTAATTAAGTGTTGGATGGAAATTGTGTGAAGTATTGGTTTATAATGTTGAAATAAATTGTGATGATTTAATCTTTGTACTTCATTTACTTCTTGATTTGGCGAATTGAGATGTTAAAATTTGTTGTGAGAACATGTAAGATCTGTGATGGCATTGTCTCAGTCAATTAATGGTAGAATCACATGAGATTGTATGGATGAGCATGTAATTCATATGGTTGAGTGCAAATAAATAGGGAAATAAATTTTGAAGGGTGTAGAGTTAGAGGACATTAGAGTGACAGGCTAAAGCCCCCAATTCGGTCTTTTGCTTTAGGATTTTACACGAGAAGTTATCCCTCAGGTGGAGGGAGAAGAGGAAACTCTAGAGTAAGAGCTAGTATCTTCTCTACCTAACCCGTCTTCAGGACTTTTCAAAATATAGATTAGTTAGTGTTCTTTATAGCATCTCTAGTAAGGGTAAAGAATAATATTGCACTTATTTGGCACAATACAATTTAAATACTTCCACAACATAATTCCTATACTTGTTACTAATTCATGATAAGGAAAAAGATAATTTATTTGTATTGCTTTCATTTTACAAAAATCTAGTTAAATTTATTTAGATGTCTACTTTATTTTCAATTGTCAAAATTACCAAAAAGAAGTTGTTTACTTTATTCTCAATTATCAAAATTACAAAAAAAGTTATTTACTTTATTTTCAATTATAAAAAATTACAAAAAAAATCAAACTTTTGTTGCTACAAAAGTATTTATAGTTCGAGCATGACTCTTTTTCAAAGTAGAGCTTGTTATCTAATTTCTTCTTAAAAGTCTGTAGTTCTCCTTGTGGGTTCAATATTTTGGGGTTTAATCAAAAAGTCTTATATTACTTGATAAAGATACATATACTTGAGTGGTATCTCAATATTTAAATATAACAGTTGCACTCTTATTTACTTCAGAATCAAGTTTTTGGCGTCGTTGTAAAGAAGAAATATAAAATAAAGATAATCAAGAATCTAACCACACTTACATCGTAATACCATCGTATCAAAAAGTTGGGATCACGTGACACCATAGAGATTCCTTTCAGTCAATGGTGAGGAAGGGTTATCTTTTGTCGATGGAGCTTCATTTTGCAGAACTTCATCAGATAAAGTCGCAGTGGATCATCTACTCAAGATGGGGCATCATCATAAGCAGTCTTCATAGTCGGAATGGGAAAGCAAAGTGAAATCTGGTGTGGAGCTTGCATAGCCAACACCTAGGGTTTCCCCTTTTGATACAGTGGTTGGGTCAGACGCTGATGAAGCAATGCAGAAACCAATATTTTCCCATCTTTCTTTCCCAGCACCTCAAGGAGTGGTGTGGAATCTGACGATTCACCGACCTCTTCCACAAAAGTCATTTTTTGTGATCGACTACTTAGCTTGTTTTGTAACTTCAGCTAGCCATTTGGCACCGACCATTTTCTTCTCATCTATTTTCCTCTTATTGGTCGATCGAACCTCTTTACCTACTTGTTTCTTAAGGAGCGGGTAGGAACTTTTAGGTTTCTTCTTTCTTTCATATTGTGAGGAGGGAGTTCTAGAAGCAGGGAAGCCTAAAGGCCTTCAAGAAGGCTTCATCGCTTATTGCTTTTTCAGAATGTCACATTTTCATTCACTTAAATGACCGACTAATGAGAAGAGGATATGGGAAATGAAGAAAAGAAAAATTCTCTTAGCTCCCTATTTATATGAAAAAGATGCACAGAAATCAAGGAAGTAAAATTATATTTATTATTTATCTCATTGTTATATGAATAGTCATTATTTAATTGTCTTGTCCTCATGGCAGTGGTGACGTTCGGATTTATTTCCAAACCCATCCAATTAATGTGTTCATTGATCATGTGCTTAATTCTACACTCACTCGGTTGGAAGATTCGGGCCTATTATTAAAATGATTCGTAGAGCTCACTGAATATGACCTTACTTGCATTCCTCAAACGAAGATCAAAACTCAAGTTGTAGTAAACCTAGCATATTTCTCAGAAACAAACGAATCAGTGATGAATCTATTATGGACATGCAAACTTGGATCTTTTATGTGGATGGAGCTTCAAGCTAAACAAAAGTAGGCATTGGGTTGTCATTAGGCAACCTAGCTAGAGATCATGTTTATCATTCAAATTTTCTTGATTTTATTGTCACAAATAATCAGGTAGAATATGAAGCATTGATATATGGACTTTGGTTAACTCAAGAAATGGGTATGCGACATCTAATAGAGAACATTGATTCTCAATCAGTTGGCAAGCAAGTTAGCAAGGAATTCAAAGCGCGAGATGAGATGATGGTCAAGTCTCTGAATAAAGTAAAAAATGAAAATTGATAAGTTCATAAGCTTCCAATATTCCAAGTGGCAGATCTTTTATCGAAAGTCAAGGGGTTGGTATTATGAACCACTAACAATTGTTTGTCAATAATGACCCACTTAATTACTTTCAATTGAGGTGAAATTGTTTTACTCTTTTTATACAAATATCATGTGGCTCTAGTCTAGATACTCTGCTCATCATAGGAATGTTATGATGGAGCCTGCTTCGGACCCCCTCCAGCTCTCGCTCTCCCGATCGCGAGAGATTTTGATCCCACTCCCATCGCGACCCCAGCCTGCTCCTGCCTCCAGTTCGCAAAATGCCACCTCCGCCTGTTCCTGTTTCATAAAGCAACGCTTCATTTCACCTCCCACCTCTTCAGTCGCAAACCGTACATGCCTTACTCCCACCTANTAACAATTGTTTGTCAATAATGACCCACTTAATTACTTTCAATTGAGGTGAAATTGTTTTACTCTTTTTATAAAAATATCATGTGGCTCTAGTCTAGATACTCTGCTCATCATAGGAATGTTATGATGGAGCCCGCTTCGGACCTCCTCCAGCTCTCGCTCTCCCGATCGCGAGAGATTTTGATCCCACTCCCATCACGACCCCAGCCTGCTCCTGCCTCCAGTTTGCAAAATGCCACCTCCGCCTGTTCCTGTTTCATAAAGCAACGCTTCAGTTCACCTCCCAACTCTTCAGTCGCAAACCGTACATGCCTTACTCCCACCTGTGAAGAGAAGCATCCATTTGCTCCCTTCCTATTCGTGATGAAAGGTTTCGGATGTCTCTCCTTCAGTTTTTGATGTTCTTCTTTGGGCATCCTCGGGATAGAGGAAGGAAAGTACAAGCAGTAGTTCCTTGTGGCAGAAGGAAAAAGAAAGAAGAAGAAGAAGATTGTTCTCCCGTGGCTTCTTCTTGGTGGCTTGTGGCATAAGAGAAATTTGGTTTATTTCTCTTGCAAGTTTATCTTCTTTAGTGTATCTCAGTGTAGAGAGAGAAGAAGAGAGAGCAACATAGTAAGAGATTCCTCTTATAAGTCGAGACGATCGACTCNAGGAAAGTACAAGCAGTAGTTCCTTGTGGCAGAAGGAAAAAGAAAGAAGAAGAAGAAGATTGTTCTCCCGTGACTTCTTCTTGGTGGCTTGCGGCATAAGAGAAATTTGGTTTATTTCTCTTGTAAGTTTATCTTCTTTAGTGTATCTCGGTGTAGAGAGAGAAGAAGAGAGAGCAACATAGTGAGAGATTCCTCTTATAAGTCGAGACGATCGACTCGTGTAAATTCCTCAAGTAGTAAAATCCCCCGCAACTCCGTGGACGTAGGCAATTTGCTGAACCACATAAATCTGTGTGTCTCACTGCGTTATTATTTTTTTGTGTGAATTTTCTCTTTTTATTTTTCGCTTCANTTCCTCAAGTAGTAAAATCCTCTGCAACTCCGTGGACGTAGGCAATTTGCCGAACCACATAAATCTGTGTGTCTCACTGCGTTATTATTTTTTTGTGTGAATTTTCTCTTTCTATTTTTCGCTTCATCGATTGTTATCCTGTTTGATTTATATATATGTCACATCAACTTGTATATCTCGCAACAAGGAACCCCTCAAGGATCTAAGTTATTGATCCTTTATCTTGTTTTACAAATTAATTAAATGGAACTTCTGAGTGGTACCAAAAATCATGCACCCATCATGCTTGACTCGAAGAGAGAATATATGTGAGAACAGTTCACGAGACCAAGGAACGCCTCTTCTGCACAATTAAATTACATAAGTCAACAATTGAATTTGGCTTCACTTGAGTTGATATAACTCCATAGAAGTTGAAAATTGAGCAAAGCTCTATGCATAAGAGGCAATTGAAGCGCACAAAAAAATTGGTCTAGATAAAAGATTAAATCATGACCGAGGTAATTGGTATCCCTAACGTCCATATCAACTTGCTCCAAAATGTCACTTGTATCGTAAACACATGTCTCGTCTAAAAACCTAACCTCAAATATGGTAAGGATTGATCTCTCAGATGATCTAACTGAGCTTAAAATCTGAGGAGAATATTTTGGAGCCATCGAGCTTTGAATGTAAAAATGACTTGAGGAAAACCAAAAGTAAAAAAATTAAAGGTTTTGCTTAACATCCATTTATATAGGTTCCTTGTCGAAGCTGAAGCATCTCATCAAGATCATCAAAGATATCACTTTTGTGCAAAAATCAAAATAATGATGAAAAAATTATAGGAAATTTTTATTTATAAAATGAAATATTTTACAGCTTGATTGTTCGCCGCTTCGGGCCGAACTACTTCCTAATTCATCAAGCTTATGTCAATACAAGCTCACAAAACTTATATTTCATCCTTTAGTGACCTAAAATTTGGCCAGTCCATCCTTTAGACTCTTCTCCTCAGTTCAGAGAGTTTCCATTCCAGCTACCTCAATCTAGAGAGCTTTCATATCAGTAACCTTGGCATGGAGAACCTCCACTTATATGACTTGGTATGGAGAGCTTCCATATCAGCCACCTTGGTTTGGAGAACCTCCATGTCTACAACTTGGGTCCTTAGAGCTTCCATATTTGCAACCTTGGTCTCGATAACCTCTATGTCCTCAACTCGGACCAGAAGAGCCTCCATGTCTTGGTACACAACTACCAACTCCTCTTGCAAGTGTGATATGTTGGCTTTTTGCTGAAGATATGCATCCCAAGCAAGGGAGTCTACAATCTCGTCCATATGATTGACTAACAACTTATGAGATTCCCTTTGACCACCAGTATCTATCTCTAGATCGACTGAAAGGGGTATTAGGATCATACGATAAAGTGGATACCCCCTTAGCTGCAACCTGAACAGAGGGACCAACTAGATCCTCTGGTTTGATTTGGCGGGCCGTCTCTATGAGTTTGGAGTCAATGATATCTATTATTTCCTCTATAGTAATTAAACACGTGATACAAGGATAAATTGCAAAATTTGAATGAAAAGGAAAGGCAAAGTTACCAATCATGTGCTCTATATCAGAAGTACGGAAGCTGTCTGTGATGAGAGGGGGCAAACCACCGTGAAGATTCCTTTCAGTCAACGATGGAGAAGGAATATCTTATGCTGGTGGAGCTTCATTTTGCAGAGCTTCATCAGCTAAACGCCATTATGGATCATCTCTCCAAGGTGGGGCATCATCATGAGCAATCATCACAGTCGGAGAGGGAAGCAAAGCGAAATTTGGTGGTGGAACTTGCACGGTCACCGCTGAGGGTTTCTCCTCTCAAGACGATGGTTGGGCTTGATGCTGATGAAGCAGTGCAGGAGCCAATTCTTGTCTGCCTTTCTTACCCAGCACCTCAAGGAGTGATGTGGAATCAGACGGTTCCCCAACCTCTTTCATGAAAGGCATTTTTGTAGTTGGATGCTTAGCTAATTTTGTCACTTGGGCTGGCCTTTTGGCAACAACCATTTTCCTCTCATCTATTTTCCTCTTATCGATCTGTTTAACCTCCTTGCTCGACTCATTCTTAAGGAGCAGGCGAGAACTTTTAGATTTCTTCTTTCTTTCATCTCCAAAGGGGTGAGTTCAAGAAGCGGGAAGCCTGAAGACCTTCAGCAAGCCGGATCACATAAGAAGAGAATTGGGGAACTAATTCTGTACATCAGGAATATGCCTACACATATCTCGAGAAGAAAGTCGGATCACATAAGAAGATTCGTGTTTGGACATTCGTTATGAAGTCGGTCGGCCCCATTAAGCCGAACGAAATAAATATTGACCGACCCAACAAACAATATATGACCATGTAGCACTGTCTCAATCAGCGTCTACCTTTACGAGAAATCAACCTTCAATTGAAGGTCATTCTATTAGACGATGATTGCTCAATTGGTCGAGTGATTATGGCCGACCGACTGAATACCCATACCTAATAGTTATAGATACGAAGCTGCGTCGAGAGCAGTTACAGAAGTAGAACGATGCCAACAACGATTGCAAGGTCAAGATATGCATTATTTGGTTACAAAAATTTAAGGGCGTAAAGGATTATAAATGTTGTCACATTCTCATTAAATGGATAAACAATCATGTAATTCGTAATACCTTACAGAAGATTTAAAAATAGAAGGATCATTTTCACTGGAGAGGTGGAGGGATCCCATAAAATTTACAAAAAAAACTACTTATTACTTATGTTCCCTCATTCGACCAACACTCTATTCTTTGAGCGTGATCCACAAGACAACTTAGGATCTAACAAATAAAAGTTTTTTTCTACTGTTGTTCATTTTGATGTCTTTTGCATGTAGGATTTTTTGCTAACTGCTTTATTTCTGACATTAATGCAAATTTGGTTATGCTATCTTGTTATCCTATCAAATACTTCACTTGACTTGATATTACAATAACCTTTTATTTTTGTCTTAGCAATGATGAAATCCTTCCCCCCAGCCTGAATTAACCAGCTATCATCCATCACAACATCTATCATTTGGCCCAGGGATCTTCTTTGCAGCTATAATGTTGTTGTTTTGTATGTTCTGCAAATACTACACTTGTCAATTCTTTTTTGGCTTCACCATCATTTTATGCATTATGACAAGCTGAATTTTGTTTTACTCTACTTATCTACTCTACTGGCTTTGCTTGCCTGACTGATATTACATAACTAATACATTTTATTCATAAGCATTCGTTTTAACTATATTAATGAGTGAAATTAAATAAATTATTTTATATTGAAATAAAATACCATATTTTTGTTTTCGCAAATGAAGCGATTCAAAAGCAAAATCAACTAATATGAATTCATGAATTAATAAAAAAGGGCATTCACGTACATAAAATTAATTTTTATGTATTTTTATATCAATTATAAACTATACATCTTGCATTTATACGCTCAATTATTTGACATCACATTTAAAATTATGCCATATTAATTTTAGAAGAAAGTAAAGTCATGCAAAATTAATATGATATGTATACAAAATTTGAGAAAATATTACATTCGGAGTCCAGGCACAAGCTGCGTCCGAACTCTGGACGCAAGTTATGTCCAGACAACGGATGCATGATATGTCTGTACGGATGCAATTCACTGGAGTTTTTTTTTTTTTCTTTTTTTTCTTTTTTGTTTTTTTCTGATTCATCGTGGCTGTTGTTCGGGAAAAAATATTTCATCAGTTCTACGCACGTTAAAATAACGTGCGTAGCCAATCAATTCACGCTACGACATCTCGCGCGGCAGAGAAAAAAAAGACGGCGCAGTAACACAGGGAATATTCCCTCCTGTGTTATTGAGCGTTATTCATGTATTATTGCGTGTTATTCATGTGTCATTGCGTGTTATTCATGTGTTATTGTATTATTATAACACCAAGAATATTCTCAGGACAAAATAACACATGAATAACACACAATAACACTTAAATAACACATGAAATATTCCCGACTGAAAAAAAACGGCGCAGTAACACGGAGAATATTCTCTCCCGTGTTATTCTTGTGTTATTGTGTGTTATTCATGTGTTATTGTATTATTATAATACCAGGAATATTCTCATGACACAATAACACATGAATAACACACAATAACACATGAATAACACGGGGGAATATTCATTGTGCTACTGCGCCGTTTTTTTTTTCTGTCGTGCGGAATATCGTGACGTGATTTCATTGGCTACGCACGTTACTCTACGTGCGTAGTACTGATGTAATATTTTTTCGTTGTTCGGATGCTGCTTAAACCTAAACTCGAGACATAATTTTTTTCCGTGAACTGGAGTCTAATATAAATATTTATATATTCCTTTTATTAAAAAAATAACCCAATATTAAATTAACGAGATCTTTTTCATTTCCCATTTTAAACCCCAAATACTCAATAGGGCAGCAGTAGGAGAAACCACACCAAAACAAAAGGAATGGGTTAACTAACGCCACATAGGTGGCCACACCGCAAACGAAGCTTCCAAATGAGGCTTGCAGATCGATCAAATATATAGCTTTTCCTGTAACCAAACCGCAGCAAAGGCCACACACTGTATAGTCACCGAAACGTACGAGAGCTATAAAATAATGGCACGGAGGCAGGCATGCGATCTGTACGGCGGCGACGTGTGGCAAACTTTCACGAGATTCGTGCCCAATAGCTCTGAAATTTGCCACGTGTGGTACGACAACAGGAGAGTACTTGACATGCGGCAGTGGATGACGCCTCTTCGCATGAGATTTTAACACGTGTGCGGCTGAAAGGAGCTCTTTTTTATCTCGGGATTCCCAAGCTAATTTTTTACGGCCCTCAAGCGTCCTTATCGGAATGGCTAAATCCCCGCCGAAAAATATTAATAAATTCGTAAGTGGTCTTATAGTGAAAAAAGCGCAGGAGTCCAATAAAATCACGTCAAATATAAATAACAGAAAATTAAAAAAATTTTGTTTTAGCAGAACACTCTTCCGTGTTATTTCGTGTTATTCATATATTATTGTAATGGTATTCATTTATTATTATATTTTTAAAATATTATTAGTTGTTATAATAATATAATAACACATCAAAATTACTAAAATAACACATGAATAATACGGGAGAATATTCTCTTGTGTTAAAGTGAATTTTTTAAAATCTTCTGTCACCTCCACGTGGCGTGATTTTATAGACTCCGAGCGTACCTCTATTTTGGAATTTAATTTATGAAAATAATTAGTATTATAATTATTCAATGTGTTTAAACTTTATTTTAAGAACTCAGAATAGTATTTTTTATAGTTATACTACAGTTCAAAATTTTAAGTTAGTTTTGTAATCAATTATATATTAATCAGATTTATAATTATATATTTTAAGAAAAATATAATCATTTTTTTAGATGGTAAAATTAAATAATATTGGATTAATTTTAAATAAAATTTCTTAATAATTCTAAAATATTTTAAATGGAAAATTATAGAGATGTAAAATAAAAATCAATAAATCTAGAAACATCAATGTTAGCTGTGTACTCCTGACGTATTTTTAATTGTTTATGTATGTTAATTTTCAACTATAGCTAATACTTATAGGTGCTACAAACATTTATTTAGAAATTGTCCCTTCAAATGCTGCTGGTCAGCTCGTGCCACCGACGACAGTACGTACGTAGGTTGATCTTTCATGTATGTTAGAATCCTGATTTGCTCGTAATTAGATTTATAGAATTGGCTCGGTCGGAGCAGTTAAATTTTACTGATCGGTTGATTTAAGTTAATTTCTTAACTTGATTCTATGATGAAGAGCTCATATTGTCAAAATGAGATTAAGTCGTGAAAGGGAGGGTGTATCACTGTAACTCGATAAAAAGCTCATTCCTTAACAGGAGAAGTCATTCAAAATGATTATGAAGCTTTGTTGCATTGTCAATTATTGACTCCACATAAGAAACCTCTATGGTGTTTGTGTGATGACAAATGATGGAGACAAACTAAATTCTTTCCTCGGCTTAGAGTGAGGTAGGTTGATCCCTTCGCATAGCTTTTCGCCTGTGGTTAGTTCGGGTGCTGCCCTGACTTTTCAAGTCTGATTGGCACGGAGTAGAATCTTTTTTTTTGTCTTTTTCCTGGCTCTGTTAGCTTTTGTCCTTGGCTTTGATGACTGCATCTAATCAGGTAAGCGAGACCTTTTGATGTCATGAATCTTTTCGGGATTTGTGTTGTCACATATTTGATGTGCAAAGAACATTAATGAATTTCTTGGCAATCAAATTTGTGCATATACCTATTTTTAGAAGTGATCTTTTTTCTATCTTTTTCTCTTTGGATATCCGGATAATAATGTTAAATAGATTCATTTTATTGTTTCATAATGGATATAAATCTTCAAATAATAAATGAAAGGTTTTGCAAACATAAATCACCTTCTTACCATTTTCTTACTGTCATTTATATTTAATGAGGGGTTGTTTGTTTTGTTAACAAATTTAATGTAGTACAAAAGAAATATATTACAGAAGTAATATATTATACTTGCATTATTTTAAAATTATTTGATTTATAAATGTAAAACATTATAATTTTTTGCTCATTTTGAAGTATAATAAAATAATATATTTCTGATTATTTCAAAGTATTGGAGATATAATATAAATTAGTGACGTTAATAGTGACATTCGAAGATGTCAAGGGAAGGAGGTAGCGAGAGATGGCGAGCAACAGTAATTGTGGTTGGCATTGGCAGATGTTGCGATGGCAGTGGCGGTAATGGAGGATGTCTGCGGCTGGCAATAGTGGCGATAAGCAGCATTCGTTGTTCAGTGTTGGTGGTTGCGGAAGGTGGTGGATGGAGGTGGTGAGAGTGGCAACACCAGGAGGTAGAGGCTACCGACAATGGTCAACGAATTGCTACCACTAGTGGGTGGCGACGAAAGCAAGTGATGAAAGGCTATAGCGAGAAAATATTATGTTCGGAGTCCTGTCGTACAGACTCTAATTAAAATCTTATGTGTGTCCTTGTTTAAAAAGCATAGGAGCCTACAGTTCATCTCGATCATGAAGTACAATTAGGGTTGTAAACGAGCCGAGCATGAGCGAGCTCAGGCTTGGCTCGTGTTCGGCTCGTTCGAAATAGCTCGTGTTCGAAATCGGCTCGTGTTCGAAATCGGCCCGTGAACAGTGTGTTCTTGTNTTTTTTACGGCCCTCAAGCGTCCTTATCGGAATGGCTAAATCCCCGCCGAAAAATATTAATAAATTCGTAAGTGGTCTTATAGTGAAAAAAGCGCAGGAGTCCAATAAAATCACGTCAAATATAAATAACAGAAAATTAAAAAAATTTTGTTTTAGCAGAACACTCTTCCGTGTTATTTCGTGTTATTCATATATTATTGTAATGGTATTCATTTATTATTATATTTTTAAAATATTATTAGTTGTTATAATAATATAATAACACATCAAAATTACTAAAATAACACATGAATAATACGGGAGAATATTCTCTTGTGTTAAAGTGAATTTTTTAAAATCTTCTGTCACCTCCACGTGGCGTGATTTTATAGACTCCGAGCGTACCTCTATTTTGGAATTTAATTTATGAAAATAATTAGTATTATAATTATTCAATGTGTTTAAACTTTATTTTAAGAACTCAGAATAGTATTTTTTATAGTTATACTACAGTTCAAAATTTTAAGTTAGTTTTGTAATCAATTATATATTAATCAGATTTATAATTATATATTTTAAGAAAAATATAATCATTTTTTTAGATGGTAAAATTAAATAATATTGGATTAATTTTAAATAAAATTTCTTAATAATTCTAAAATATTTTAAATGGAAAATTATAGAGATGTAAAATAAAAATCAATAAATCTAGAAACATCAATGTTAGCTGTGTACTCCTGACGTATTTTTAATTGTTTATGTATGTTAATTTTCAACTATAGCTAATACTTATAGGTGCTACAAACATTTATTTAGAAATTGTCCCTTCAAATGCTGCTGGTCAGCTCGTGCCACCGACGACAGTACGTACGTAGGTTGATCTTTCATGTATGTTAGAATCCTGATTTGCTCGTAATTAGATTTATAGAATTGGCTCGGTCGGAGCAGTTAAATTTTACTGATCGGTTGATTTAAGTTAATTTCTTAACTTGATTCTATGATGAAGAGCTCATATTGTCAAAATGAGATTAAGTCGTGAAAGGGAGGGTGTATCACTGTAACTCGATAAAAAGCTCATTCCTTAACAGGAGAAGTCATTCAAAATGATTATGAAGCTTTGTTGCATTGTCAATTATTGACTCCACATAAGAAACCTCTATGGTGTTTGTGTGATGACAAATGATGGAGACAAACTAAATTCTTTCCTCGGCTTAGAGTGAGGTAGGTTGATCCCTTCGCATAGCTTTTCGCCTGTGGTTAGTTCGGGTGCTGCCCTGACTTTTCAAGTCTGATTGGCACGGAGTAGAATCTTTTTTTTTGTCTTTTTCCTGGCTCTGTTAGCTTTTGTCCTTGGCTTTGATGACTGCATCTAATCAGGTAAGCGAGACCTTTTGATGTCATGAATCTTTTCGGGATTTGTGTTGTNTATTTTATATTGAAATAAAATACCATATTTTTGTTTTCGCAAATGAAGCGATTCAAAAGCAAAATCAACTAACATGAATTTATGAATTAATAAAAAAGGGCATTCACGTACATGAAATTAATTTTTATGTATTTTTATATCCATTATAAATTATATATCTTGCATTTATACGCTCAATTATTTGACATCACATTTAAAATATTGTCATATTAATTTTAGAAGAAAGTAAAGTCGTGCTAAAGTAATATGATATGTATATAAAATTGGATAAAATATTACATTCGGAGTCCGAACACAAGCTGCGTTCGAACTCTGGACGCAAGCTATGTCCAGATAACGGACGCATGATCTGTCCGTACGGACGCAACACACTGCAGTTTTTTTTTTTCTTCTTTTTTTCTTTTTCGTTTCTTTCGATGCATCGCGACTGTTGTTCAGACGCTGCTTAAACTGAAGTCTAATATAAATATTTATATATTCCTTTTATAAAAAAAATAACCCAATTTTAAATTAACGAGCATTTCCCATTTTAAATCCCAAATACTCAATAGGGCATATATCAGTCGAATGGCCACAGCAGTAGGAATAAGCACACCAAAACAAAGGAATGGGTTAACTAACGCCACATAGGTGGCCACACCGCAAACGAAGCTTCCCACTGGGGCTTGCAGATCTATCAAATATATAGCTTTTCCTGTAACCAAACCGCAGCAAAGGCCACANATGAATAATACGGGGGAAATATTCCTCGTGTTACTGCGCCGTTTTTTTTTTTTTTTGTCGTGCAGGGTATCGTGACGTGATTTCATTGGCTACGCACGTTACTCTACGTGCGTAATACTGATGTAATATTTTTTCGTTGTTCGGACGCTGCTTAAACCTAAACTCGAGACATAATTTTTTTTCGTGAACTGAAGTCTAATATAAATATTTATATATTCCTTTTATAAAATAAAAAACCCAATTTTAAATTAACGAGATTTTTTTCATTTCCCATTTTAAACCCAAATACTCAATAGGGCATATCAGTCGAATCGCCACAGCAGTAGGAGAAACCACACCAAAACAAAAGGAATGGGTTAACAAACGCCACATAGGTGGCCACACCGCAAACGAAGCTTCCTAATGGGGCTTGCAGATCGATCAAATATATAGCTTTTCCTGTAACCAAACCGCAGCAAAGGCCACACACTNCAGGAATATTCTCATGACACAATAACACATGAATAACACACAATAACACATGAATAACACGGGGGAATATTCATTGTGCTACTGCGCCGTTTTTTTTTTCTGTCGTGCGGAATATCGTGACGTGATTTCATTGGCTACGCACGTTACTCTACGTGCGTAGTACTGATGTAATATTTTTTCGTTGTTCGGATGCTGCTTAAACCTAAACTCGAGACATAATTTTTTTCCGTGAACTGGAGTCTAATATAAATATTTATATATTCCTTTTATTAAAAAAATAACCCAATATTAAATTAACGAGATCTTTTTCATTTCCCATTTTAAACCCCAAATACTCAATAGGGCAGCAGTAGGAGAAACCACACCAAAACAAAAGGAATGGGTTAACTAACGCCACATAGGTGGCCACACCGCAAACGAAGCTTCCAAATGAGGCTTGCAGATCGATCAAATATATAGCTTTTCCTGTAACCAAACCGCAGCAAAGGCCACACACTGTATAGTCACCGAAACGTACGAGAGCTATAAAATAATGGCACGGAGGCAGGCATGCGATCTGTACGGCGGCGACGTGTGGCAAACTTTCACGAGATTCGTGCCCGATAGCTCTGAAATTTGCCACGTGTGGTACGACAACAGGAGAGTACTTGACATGCGGCAGTGGATGACGCCTCTTCGCATGAGATTTTAACACGTGTGCGGCTGAAAGGAGCTCTTTTTTATCTCGGGATTCCCAAGCTAATTTTTTACGGCCCTCAAGCGTCCTTATCGGAATGGCTAAATCCCCGCCGAAAAATATTAATAAATTCGTGAGTGGTCTTATATTGAAAAAATTATTCCGTTTTATTAAAATGTAGAGGTACGTTTGAAGTCTAATAAAATCACGTCAAGTGTAGATAACAAAAAATTAAAAAAATTTTATTTTAACACAAAGGGAATACTCTCCCGTGTTATTCCACATTATCCATATATTATTATGATAGTATCATTTATTATTGTATTCTTGGAATATTCCTAGTATTATAATAACACAATAACACATCAATATCACTACAATAACACATGAATAACACTGAATAATATGAGAGAATATTCTCTTGTGCTAAAGCGATTTTTTTTTATTTTTCTGTCATCTCCACGTGACGTGATTTTATGGATTCTGAGCGTAACTCTACGTTGAAATTTGTATTTATGAAAATAATTAGTATTATAATTATTATATGTGTTTAAACTTTATTTTAAGAACTCAGATAGTATTTTTTATAGTTATAGTACAGTTCAAAATTTTTAGTTAGTTTTGATTTGTTGCAGTTCTTTTCTACATAAATTAATTATTTCACTTTTCTAACCTTATAAAACAATTTACCATGAAAATATAGCTTTCGATAATCAGATTTATAATTATATTTTCTAAGAAAAATATAATCAATTTTTTAGATAGTTAAATTAAATAATATTAGATTAATTTTAAAAATAAAATTTCTTAATAATTCTAAAATATTTTAAATGAAAAATTATAGAGATGTAAAATGAAAATCAATAAATCTAGAAACATCAATATTAGCTGTGCACTCCTGACGTATTTTTAATTGTTTATGTATGTTAATTTTCAACTATAGCTAATACTTATAGGTGCTACAAACATTTATTTAGAAATTGTCCCTTCAAATGCTGCTGGTCAGCCCGTGCCACCCACGACAGTGCGTACGTAGGTTGATCTTTCATGTATGTTAGAATCCTGATTTGGTCGTAATTGGATTTATTGAATTGACTCAGTCGGAGCGGCTAAATTTTACTGATCGGTTGATTTAAGTTATTTTTTTAACTCTTGATTCTATGATGAAGAGCTCGTATTGGCAAAATGAGATTAAGTTATGGAGTTGAGGGTGTATCACCGTAACTCGATAAAGGGGTCATTCCTTAACAGGAGAAGTCATTCAAAATGATTATGAGGTTTTGTAGCATTGTCAATTATTGACTCCACATAAGAAACCTCTATGGTGTTCGTGTGATGACAAATGATGGAGACAAACTAAATTCTTTCCTCGGCTTAGAGTGAGGTAGGTTGATCCCTTCGCATAACTTTTCGTCTGTGGTTAGTTTGGGTGCTGCTCTGACTTTTCAAGTCTGATTGGCACAGAGTAGAATTTTTTTTTTTTTTTTGTCTTTTTCTAGCTCTGTTAGCTTTTATCCTTGGCTTTGATGACTGCATCTAATCGGGTAAACGAGACCTCTTGGTGTCATGTTGGTTATTCCTTCTTTATTGTACTTCTCTCCTGTCCAACAGTCGAATCTTTTCGGGATTTGTGTTGGCACATATTTGATGTGCAAAGAACATTAATGAATTTCTTGGCAATCAAATTTGTGCATATACCTATTTTTAGAAGTGATCTTTTTTCTATCTTTTTCTCTTTGGATATCCGGATAATAATGTTAAATAGATTCATTTTATTGTTTCATAATGGATATAAATCTTCAAATAATAAATGAAAGGTTTTGCAAACATAAATCACCTTCTTACCATTTTCTTACTGTCATTTATATTTAATGAGGGGTTGTTTGTTTTGTTAACAAATTTAATGTAGTACAAAAGAAATATATTACAGAAGTAATATATTATACTTGCATTATTTTAAAATTATTTGATTTATAAATGTAAAACATTATAATTTTTTGCTCATTTTGAAGTATAATAAAATAATATATTTCTGATTATTTCAAAGTATTGGAGATATAATATAAATTAGTGACGTTAATAGTGACATTCGAAGATGTCAAGGGAAGGAGGTAGCGAGAGATGGCGAGCAACAGTAATTGTGGTTGGCATTGGCAGATGTTGCGATGGCAGTGGCGGTAATGGAGGATGTCTGCGGCTGGCAATAGTGGCGATAAGCAGCATTCGTTGTTCAGTGTTGGTGGTTGCGGAAGGTGGTGGATGGAGGTGGTGAGAGTGGCAACACCAGGAGGTAGAGGCTACCGACAATGGTCAACGAATTGCTANGTATAATAAAATAATATATTTCTGATTATTTCAAAGTATTGGAGGTATTATATAAATTATTGACGTTAATAGCAACATTCGAAGATGACAAGGGAAGGAGGTAGCGACATATGGCAAGCGACAATAATTGTGGTTGGCATTGGCAGATGTTGCGATGGCAGTGGCGGTAATGGAGGATGTCTGCGGCTGGCAATAGTGGCGATAAGCAGCAGTCATTGTTCAGTGTTGGTGGTTGCGGGATGTGGTGGATGGAGGTGGTGAGAGCGGCAACACGAGGAGGTTGAGGTGGGAGGTGATGGATGGAGGTGGTGAGAGTGGCAACACCAGGAGGTAGAGACTACCGACAGTGGTCAACGACTTGCTGCCACTAGTGGGTGGCGACGAAAGCAAGTGATGAAAGGCTATAGCGAGAAAATATTATGTTCGGAGTCCTAATGTACAGACTCCAATTAAAATCTAATGTGTGTCCTTGTCTAAAAACCAGAAGAGCCTAAAGTCCATCTCAATCATGGAGTACAATATAGTTTTACTAAATGTTTTTCTTCAGTACAACTATGTTATACTATATGACTTTCCCATGAAATTATTTATTTGAATAATTTGTTATGTAGTACAACATGATTATACCGAAGAAAAACCTTGAGGACAATCATATTGTACTCAATGACCGAGTTTATGTCACGTAATATATTCTCAGGTACATCGGTTGGCAGCAGGTGGTGTTACGGCTATTGAACCAACAACAACACTTTATGTTGGTCATATAATTAGAATCAAGTGACAAATTTTAAATTCAAAGAAAATAAATTAAATGAATAAATTCTAAATTTATTCATATTTCACACAATATATAAAATTAATCCGACCAATTCCTTCAAAATTTAAATTTCTCACAACCAACTGCAATTTTCTGTTACCAAACACAGCCAGGCCTAAAGAACTCTTGTCCCAAAAAATTAGAGTGGACAATCAATTAGTACTTCCACAAAATGATCTCCAATGAATTTTCATAAAGAAAGCAATGTCAAAATGAACTAATTGTTGACAATATAAATTAAAAAAAATAACTGCGTGAAGATTAGCAGATAATATTAAAGGTGAAGGTTGTTTCTCGAGAGCAAGCCAAGGAAAACAGGACTTCGAATATTTGTAGGACTAATTGCCATTTATTTGAATTTATTTACCGGGATATTAACACCATACGATAACCTCAATCTGCCCATCACAAGCAAAATTGGCAACCGACTTTGAAACATTTTGACAAATCAAACGAATGGTTTGTTTTGATTGAGTTTGGCTCATATCTATATATATATCATGCCTATATCTCTATCTATATCTATATTTATGACTCCCTTTAGCAGAAATCTGAACAACTGGATAAGAACAAGGAAAAGCAAGCACGCACGGGGCATCATGAGCGTTTATTACGGCTTTGTGCATGGCGAAATTGCTTCTTTTTGAGTAAGAGAGATGATTTTTGGTTCCAATAGGTCCTTTCTGAGATAAAGAAAATGGTAGTGATTGTCTTCCTAAAACAATATAATAGTTTTTTTTATTGTGAGGAAATCAATCAAGATTCAATTTGAGTTTTTTTCTTAAAGGGTAAGTGAGTCGAGCAGACTCGTGGGCGGGCTCGAGCTCGGCTTGATAATTGGCTGGTGAATTGAGCTTCTTGAGATATGAAGGCAAGGTCGAACTAGCACTGGCTCGGCTGGTTGGCTCGTGAGTTGGCTCATTTAAAAAAATATTTACATAAAGTATATTTAAGATATGTTAAGTTTTGAAATTTTTACTTTAAAGTATTAAAAACATTTAAAAAATAATATTTTGTATTTTATGTTAAGTGATTTTTTATTATTTCTCTCCTAATTGCACATTCTATTTATCATTTTATTATAATATTGTTTTAAATTAATATCATTTTTCTCTCTTTTATACTAAATAAGTTGGTTCGTGAGCCGGCTTGAACTTGTAAATTAAGTTCAAGTTTGAGCTCGAACTTGATAAAATTAATCAAGCTCAAGCCCAAGCACAAGTTGAGGGTGATTTGAGCTCGACTCAACTCGTTTACTCCCCTTGTTGGAAAATTCTTATATATTTATATATTTTACAGTTAAGTTTCATACTTATATTTATACTAACGAGGTTCGTCAAAGATGCCTACTTCCTCGAGAGCAGAGAGACAGCTTTTCATTAACCCAGAAAAGAGTACAGAATACAGAATATGGGATAACACCTATAGTTACATACAGGTCTTTTTATAACCCTAGACAGAATAGTAAAGAAAATCTTGGATACAATATGTGATTATCAAATTACCCCTGTACCACACCCCCAACCCACATAAGAAAACTCCCCTGATTTGGACAGAATCTTCCGCTCCGCTCCAGAATCTGTCCCTTTATGGTATATGAATCATATCTAACAAATCTCCACCTTGACGAATATCCAGCACCTTAGGAGAAATACGTCATGGAGTTTCTTACATACCGGAAGTGGGTTGGGCAACCATGCTTCTCTGGCAACTGCAAACATTCAACAAGTTCAAGCAATGCAAGAACTTTTTGATAGTAACTGGCTTGATCAAAATATCAGCTGCATTTTCGTCAGTATGAACCTTCTACAACAGTATCTCACCAGAAGCAATCAATTCTTTGATCTTATGATACCTGACATCAATGTGATTGGTTCTCGCATGGTACACCTAGTTCTTAGCCAGATAAATAGCACTCTAACTGTCAGAATGCAACTGAACTCCACGTTGCTCAATGCCCAGTTCCTTCACTAGCCCAGTAAGCCATAAGGCTTCTTTAGCAGCTTCAATTACTGTCATGTACTCAGCTTCAATTATAGATAATGTCACAATAGACTGAATTGTTGATTTCCAACATATAGGCCCTCCACCAAGAGTAAACACATACCCAGTTGCAGACCTTCTATCATCTAAATCACATGTATAGTCTGAATCGACGTACCCCACAACTGAAGGATCATTCTGCTGACTGTCAAAAATAATTCCATGTTCTACAGTACCCTTCAGATACCTGAAAATCCACTTGACTACTTCTCAATGTCGCCTTATAGGTTTTATCATGTATTTGCAGACTTGACTAATAGTATGAGCCAAATCAGGACAAGTACATACAATTGCATACATTAAGCAACCAACTGCACTGGCATATGGAACCTTTGCCATATCTTCGATTTCTGTAACTGTATTAGGACACTATTCTGAAGGAAGCTTAAAATGATTTTCTAATTGGGTGCTCACAGGCTTTGTTTTGCTCATCTCGAACCTTTCCAACACTTTCTCAACCTAGCCTCGTTAAGATAAACATAATCATCTTGAGCCTCTATCTCGATGAATCTCCATTCCAAGAATCTTCTTCATAGGACCCAAGTATTTCATGTCAAATTCCTGGCTCAATAAAGCTTTCAAACCACGAACATCATTCATATTCTTTGCAGCAATCAGTATATCATCAACATACAGTAACAGCAAAATAATAGAACGATCATCAAAGCTCTTCACATAAACACAACAATCATACTCACATCTCTTGTAGCCAATCTAAATCATGTAAGAGTCAAACCGCTTGTATCATTATCTTGGAAACTGTTTCAACTCATACAGTGATTTCTTTAATCTACAAACCAGATGCTCCTGTCCAGGTTGAATGAACCCTTCTGGCTGCTCCATGTAAATCTGCTCCTCCAAATCACTATGCAGGAAAGCAGTTTTAACATCTATCTGCTCCAAATGCAAATCCCAAATAGTTACTAATGCAAGCATTGCCCGATTGAAGTATGTCTGACCACAGGAGAAAAGATTTCATCATAATATATCCCCTTCTGCTGTGAAAATCCCTTTGCTACCAGTCGAGCCTTGAACTTTTTCCCTTCTTTTTCTGATACTACTGGTTTCCTTTCGTACACCCACTTGCACTCAATAGCCTTCTTTCCCTCAGGAAGCTGAACTAGCTCACATGTGCAATTTTTCTGCAATGACTCCATCTCCTCAACCATTACACTCATTCATTTCTTTTTCTCGTAGCTAGTGATAGCTCCTTGAAAAGTGGTTAGATCATCGCTGCTAATGAGATGTGCACCAAGTCTTCATAGCCCAATCTGCTAGGAGGCCTTATATTGGTGTGTCTATGGCTAGATTATAATTCTACAGATCATCTGGAATGAAATGACCAGGTGTTGGATTTGAACCTTCAACTCTCTCAGTTGTTTCTAGATGATGTTCTAGATCCATCTACATTGCATTTGAACTGGAACTGTTCCCTTGCACCATGTCTTGATTCTGTTGTAACATGGACTGTTCATCAAAAACCGCATCCCTGCTGATCATAATCTTTTTTGCAATCAGATCCCAAAACTTGTTTCCTTTCACACCTTTCTTGTAGCTCAAAAAGATGCACTTCTTAGATTTTGCATCAAGTTTTGATCTTTCATCTCCAGGTACATGCACATAAGCAGGACAACCAAAAATCCGTAAATGATCGAAATTAACTAGATTACATGTCCACACCTCTTCTGCGGCCTTGCCACCCAATGATGCTCGAGGTGATATATTGATGAGATAACATGCCATATTCACAGCCTCTACCCAGAAACTCTTAGAAAACCCTGCATTCAATCTCAAGCATCTTGCTCTTTCAATTAAGGACCTGTTCATCCTTTCTGCCACACCATTCTACTGTAGAGTCTTGTGCACTGAAAAATATTTCTGAATCCCATGCTCCTCATAGAACTTATAAAACTGTGAATCTGTGTACTATGTGTCATTATCGGACCTCAAATACTTGATCTTTCTGCCACTTTGGTTCTCCACCTCAACTTTCCTTAGCTTGAATTTAGAGAAGACTTCAGATTTCTGCTTCAAGAAATACACTCAAACTTTCCTGAATAAATCATCAATAAAGGTAACAAAATACTGAGATCCTCCCAATGATGATTCCCTGGTAGGGCCCCATACATCAGAATGCACATAATCAAGAATCCCTTCAATTTTGTGCTTTCCAGTCATAAAACTCACTCTTATCTGTTTTCCAAGAACACAGAACTTACAAAGATCAAGCTTGCAACTTTTAACACCATGCAATATGTTTCTTTTATGCTATTTCACCATCCCACATTCACTGAGATGACCCAGACGCATATGTCAGAGCTTTGTACTATCATCATCTGACTCCACAGAATGAACTCCACCTACAATTGGACTCCTCAATAGTTTGTAGAAATTGCTTGCAGTTAACTTTTCTTTCATCACCAGCAGTGCACCCTTAACAATTCTGATGGTTTCTCTATCCTCATCTGTCTTAGGAATAAAATCATTTCTATGTAAAGTGCCCAAGGAAATTAAATTCTTTTTCAGATCTGAAATATGTCTGGCATCACATAATGTTCTAACTGTGTCATCATACATCTTATTTTTGACTTCTCCAATACCAATAATATTGCAGCATCTATCATCACCTAGATAAACTGAGCCAAAATTAGTTGACCTATATGAAGTAAACCACTCTCTGTTAGGTGTTATGTGATAAGAGCATCTTGAATCAAGAATTCATGCATCTGTTAATTGAGTTGATAAAACTCAAAGCATATCGCCATCACTGTAATCTGAACTGTCACTCTGTACCACATTTACAGACTTTGATGATCTATCACCTTTCTCCCCAATCTGCTTCTTCAACTTTGGACAATCTCTCTTTATATGACCTGGCTCCTTGCAATTGTAACAATGAATTATCTTTTTGCCTTTCGACTAGGATCTGTAATTTTGCCTTCTAGAACCCTTCTTCTCTTTCTTCCTTCCATCATATTGCTTATCCTTAACATATAAACTATCGTCATGAGAGCTTTCCCCTGCATTCTGCTTCTGCTGGTTGTGAGCCAACAATGCTTCAGCAATATCTTCAACTTTGATAGTTTCTTTCACATATGTAAGAGTAGTCATAAGGAGTTCATAGGAAGAAGACAGTGAACACAATAAAATCATTTCTCTGTCTTCATCCTCAATAGTCACATCAAGCCGTGGTAAATCTGTGATTATTTGATTGAAACAATTAACATGCTGCACCAGATCAAAACCTTCTTGCATCTTCAGCCCATACAACTTTTGCTTCAGATACAATTTATTCGTCAGAGATTTAGCCATAAATCGAGTTTCCAATTTCTTCAATATCTCTCCTGAAGATGTTAGATTCATCACGTGATACATAACTTCATCTGTCAGACATAGGCGTATAGTTGCTATCGCTCGTTGTTGTAATTCTTCCCAATCTTCATCCTCCATGACATCTGGTTTTGCTGCCCGCAAAGCTTTCAAGATTCCCTGTTGAGCCAACAGATCTTTTATTTTTTTTGCCACAATCTGAAGTTACCAGTTCCATCAAACTTCACCACCTCAAATTTTGCAGAAGAAGTTGTTATTTGAAATTGATCATGCAACAAATTATTCTGCAAATTCCTCTGCAAATCCTTGCTCAGAATCTTTTCAAAAAGAAAAGGAAGAATTGAAAATTCTCTTAATTAAGTTGCCTTAATTAAGTTTTCTAGAAAAACAATAGATTTTTTTTAAAATTTTTTTTGAAATATTTCCTTAATTAAGTCTCCCTTAATTAAAACATTTCCTTTAATTAATTGAATTTCAAAAACTTTCCTTTTTCCCCAAAAGAATAAAATCATAACTTCCAATTTCCTTCTCCGCAGCCGCCTCCCGCAAAAGGAATGAAATCAGAGTAAAAATTTTCTTGCGCTTTTCCAACAAAGGAAATCGCCTTTCACAGCCGAGATTTTCGTCGAGATTTTTTTCTGAATTCTTCCTTATTGCACAGAAATTTGTCTTGTCCAGAAATTTTTCTTCCTTACCCTAGAACCTCGCTCTAATACCATTTGTTGAGAAAGTAGGGCAAAGAAAAACAGGAATCGACACAAATTCAGAAGAACACACAGAGATTTAACGAGGTTCGACAAAAATGCCTACGCCCTCGGGAGCAGAGCGGTGGCTTTTCACTAATCCAGAAAAGAGTACATAATACAGAATATGGGATAACACCTAGGGTTACATACAGGTCTATTTATAACCCTAGAAAGAACAGTAAAGGAAACCTTGGGTACAATATGTAATTATCAAATGACCCTTGTACTACACCCCACCCCACATAAGAAAACTTTCCTAATTTGGACAGAATCTTCCACTCTACTCCGCTCTGCTCCAGAATCTGTCCCTTTTTATGGTATATGAGCCTTATCTAACAATACCACTCAAAATTTTAACATAACATCAAAAATACACCATTATTATTTTATTCAAAATGAAATACTCATTTCATGCATAATTTTGTGACATCATATTATTGTAACTATAAATCTCAAATTTTATATATTAGATATGTAGATATATAATAACTGTGTAGTATGTATGTACATTTTTTTAAGAAAATTAGATTGCATTGCTCATGGAGAGTGCATTCGTTCCTTTTTCCTTTTATTTTTAGAGGAGTCACCAGTTTTCCCAATGTCATATACTTCCCTTTTTTCGAATAAGTCTCTCTTCTTAATTATGTGAATGATCAGGAGAAGGGAGGAACTGGAAAAGCAGAGACAAACAAACAAAAGAAAGAACGTGAAGAACTTCTGTGCGACAAACATTGCAAAGATGGGCCAAGCATGTACGCTCAAAAAAGATTGGACCAAAATAACTTGTGTCAAATATAAATGAAAAGATGCCAATGAAAGCTACTCACAATCAGAGATTCAAGTGTGTTTGTCTGTTCTAAGTCTAGAGTGCTCCCAAGGGAACTTATCCAACTTGGTTAATTACATCTCGAGGGTCGCCCAAGAATACCCTTGATCCAGATAGTTTTTATTACATTTAAAGTGATAACTAGCATAGAGCTACCAACTGATAATTAGTTTGTAGGGGAATACTCTTATGATTTGAAAGCTCCCACTAAGCCAAAATGTAGAGAGTGAGTCTCTCATAGTCACACATGAGTAATAGACTCATCGACAAACAAAGCCTGTGAAATAATTGAATCATCCTAAAGGGGAATCCTAATACGTCAAAGTGCATCCGGACCATAAGGGCAGAGGAAAAATTATAGTATCTCAAACGGGCAGCAGCTTATCGACAACCAAATCATCAAGAAGATATCATCAACAACAACAAAAGGAGATATAAGGCTCAAAGTGGGTAATCAGAGGAATGGAGGAATAATCCCTACTAGGTAGAGGTAGCTAGGTTGGGGCACCAATGACCCGTCATTCCAAGCTACTAGGACCCTATGTTTGCTTGGTCATGAAAGTAGTTGACCGAACACTTCCAAAGATACCCAATCAGCAATTAATGATTTGTGTCATCCTCAGGGACCTTAGTAGGCCTAATGACAAAGGAAAGAAACTCAATCATATGACTATTAGTTGGAACTCCAAGAGTTGGGACTTATACCCGTCGAAGTGGTTAGGATGCCGCTGGAAAGAAAGAGAAAGGGAGGTCCAACTATAAAGCCGGAAACACTCCTAAAACAAGGACTTACACCATGTCTAGGTTAGGGAGGACACTGACACCTTAAGCACACTAAATAACCACCTAAGTAGAAATCTATGCTTGGTCAGTCAGGTTTGAGAAGCACGGGGAATTCTCCCAAGGATATGCAAATCATGCATTTAGCTATTAAAATCCTAATGTAGATGCCATATTAGAATGACTTGGGTGATATTCATGCATTCAACTCCTTAAAAATTAGGCGTGAAGGCCATACAAGAAAGTAAAAAAGTAGGTTTTAAAAGTCTCGAATCTTTTAACCCTAAATTTTAATTAATCTTGAAATCTATTTTGTGAAAAAAAATGGTATTATAAATTTAGGTATAAGAGATCCTAAGTGAAAACACTGGATTCCCAAACAAAAGCACAATCCAAAAAAGGCGAAGTCAATCCAAGCATACAAGCATGTAAGAAAGACACTAAAACAAGCCAAATACAAAATAAAAAGATATCATTGTCTTTGTGTCGGCAACATATTTCTGAAAAAAAAAGGTGATCATGCACTTCATAAGTACACACCAAGTCCGAATTCTATACATAAATGAAATTTAGATTTAAGGTGTTGGATAAGATCAAACAGCTCTTGGTCCTCATTACTTGGTTCTGCCCGTCTACCTGCGTTGGTACTTTATTTACAATATAGACTCTCCTAAAAACTCTAAAAAGTGCATCAAAAAAAGTAAAAAAAAGGTCTCAACCTACATCAAAATAATATTAGCGGGAAAGTCAACAAACATGCAACTCATATGAGTCATGCCTAACGCGAGGAGCTAAGCAGTGTCTACAGAAAAGAGTTAGCATTGAACTCATTACATCGCTCCTCTCTATTACTGTCGATCAATTTTTCATTTTAAAAATGATTTAATTTAATATAAGTATATAATCTTGATTTTGAAAAAAGTATTTTAATTTTGAAAATTGAGACCAGATGAATCTCATATATTTAATTGATTAGATAGTTGAGCACAACACCACAGATAATATAACCACCTATGAAGATAGGAGAATTTATTTCTTATCAAACGAACAACCTCGGAATCCTAAAAGAGTTAGGGCTTTCAATATGATTATGCAAAGGGCTAAAGACAAAGTAAAAATTCAAGCCGTGCTAGACGAAAAATTTTGAAATCCTAGGGGCTTTTGTTATTTAAGACTATGGATAGAGTTTTGCTGAGGTAGATCTGCTTTACTGTTGAGTTTTGATTGTCTTTATTGTGATAGTTTCAGATTTAGGGTTTATGTTCGAACTTATGATTATTGTTGGGTCTTGAGGCTTGTCGTACGGCTCCTCTTGAACAGGTGAACTACCATTCTCTACCCTAGAGATCGTTTGCATGTATATTAAATTATGCATAAGTAAGACACATTGCAAGGTATAATAAAAGAAAATGCTGCAAAAAGAAAAGTGACAGTGCGTACATGCCGCCTCCAATGTTGCTGCTAAAAGATTAGCATTATAAACATAATATCTGAATTTTTAAACAACACTTGATGAAACAAGAGAAAGTAAAACAAGTTAAATAGCATATATAGAACATCGAGGCAAAGTGTAAGAATTTCAAGTTGTGGGGTAGACTCAGAATCAGGATCGAAGACCTAATAATTTCTCGAGAGACATCCGTAGGCAGCTATCAGTATCAAGTATGTGAGATCCAACATAGGGTAAAAGGCTAACTGTAAGGAGCTCCCAGCCCGCACGAACTTGCAGAAATTTACACTTAAAATTCTTAATTTGGCACATATATAAGTAATTTATACATTTCATCTAACAGGCAAACATAGGCTTTTTCGGAAAAATATGTTATGTTTTATATTCCCGCATAGTTTATGAGCCACTCAGCTGTCATCAGCCTATGAGAGCAAGTTGTAACTCTTTACTAAATGTTAGAGAATAGTAATGCCAATCCTTGACCCTCTCATACTTTAAATATCCCCAGTTGCATAAGGAGGTTTGAGCACTGCATCCAAGATCCGTACTCTTGAGCATTGAGTTATACTGTAGGTTAATAAGTGTTAAATCAAAGGACCCCAAATCATATATTGGTAAGTGTTGGCATCAATTTTTGATGTTATGTGTGTCCGAGACGTCGATATTACCTAAGAAAGGCGTCTGTGTCGTTAACGGTTCGAATACGGGCTAAAAATACGCAAATTATCATTTTGGACTCATTTGCTGAAAAAGTGTTCTGAACGACCTCGAACGACGAAACAGACCACGCGAGTGAGTCTGAAATGTCGATTCCACTTAGGACGGACGCTCGTTGGACCACGGTTTCTCGTGCGGGCTAAAAATGCGCGAATTTTTATTTTCGTCCCGATTGTTAAAAAAAATGGTCTGAATGGCCCCGAACGACAAAACGGACAGTGCGGTCAAGTCCGGAACGTCAATTTCACTTTGCGAGGATGTTCATTTTGTTATGAGGACGTGTTCAGCAAAAAGATGCGGAGAGATAATAATAATAATAATANGAACACGAGCTGCTTAACGAGCCGAACACGAGCTGTTCACGAACAACGAGCCAAATTGACAGCCCTAAGTACAATATGGTTTTACTAAATGCTTTTCTTAGTTGTACTATATGACTTTCACATGAAACTATTTATTTGAATAACTTTTTATGTAGTACAACATGATTATACCGAAGTAAAACCTTCAAGACAACCATACTGTACTCAATGACCGAGTTTATGTCACGTAATATATTCTTAGGTACATCAGTTGGCAACAGGCGGTGTTAGCAACACTTTATGTTGGCCATATAATTAGAATCGAGTGACAAATTTTAAATTCAAAGAAAATAAATTCTAAATTTATTAATATTTCACACTATATATAAAATTAATCCGACCAATTCCTTCAAAATTTAAAATTCTCACAACCAACTGCAATTTACTGTTACCAAACACAGCCCCTAAAGAACCCTTGTCCCAAAAAATTAAAGTGGACCATCAATTAGTACTTCCACAAAATGATCTTCAATGAATTTTCATAAAGAAAGCAATGTCAAAATGAACTAATTGTTGACAATATAAATTAAAAAAAATAACTGCGTGAAGATTAGCAGATAATATTAAAGGTGGAGGTTGTTTCTCGAGAGCAAGCTAAGGAAAATAGGACTTTGAATATTTGTAGGACTAATTGCCGTCTATTTGAACTTAATTACCGGGATATTAACATCATACGATAACCTCAATCTGCCCATCACAAGCAAAATTGGCAACCGACTTTGAAACATTTTGAAAAGTCAAACGAATGGTTTATTGTGATTTAGTTTGGCTTATATCTATATATACATCATACCTATATCTCTATCTATATCTATATTTATGACTCCCTTTAGCAAAAATTTGAACAACTGGATAAGAACAAGGAAAAGCAAGCACGCACGGGGCATCACTCGCGTTTATTACGGCTTTGTGCATGGCGAAATTGGTTCTTTTTTAGTAAGAGAGATGATTTTTGGTTCCAATTGGTCCTTTCTGAGATAAAGAAAATGGTAGTGATTGTCTTCCTAAAACAATATAATAGTTTTTTTTATTGTGAGGAAATCAATCAAGGTTCAATCTGAGTTTTTCTTAAAGGGTAAGTGAGTCGAGCACACTCGTGGGATGGCTCGAGCTCGGCTTGATAATTGGCTGGTGAATTGAGCTTTATGAGATATGAAGCCAAGGTCAAACTAGCACTGGCTTAGCTCGTTGGCTCGTGAGTCGGCTCATTTACATAAAGTATATTCAAAATATATTAAGTTTTAAAATTTTAACTTTAAAGTATTAAAAACATTTAAAAAATAATATTTTGTATTTTATGTTAAGTGATTTTTTATTATTTCTCTCCTAATTGCTCATTCTATTTGTCATTTTATTATAACATTGTTTTAAACTAATATCATTTTTCTCTCTTTTATACTAAACAAGTTGGTTAATGAGCCGGCTTGAACTCGTAAATTAAGTTCGAGTTTGAGCTCGAACTTGATAAAATTAATCAAGCTCAAGCCCAAGCTCAAGTTGAGGGTGATTTGAGCTCGACTCAACTCGTTTACTCCCCTTGTTAAAAAATTCATATATAATTATATATTTTACAGTTAAGTTTCATACTTATATTTATACCTATTGAGAAATTAGGGCGAAGAAAAATAAGAATCGGCACAAATCCAAAAGAACACGCAGAGATTTAACGAGGTTCGGCAAAGATGCCTACGTCCTCGGGAGCAGAGCGGCAGCTTTTCATTAACCCAGAAAAGAGTACAGAATACAGAATATGGGATAACACCTATAGTTACATACAGGTCTTTTTATAACCCTAGACAGAATAGTAAAGAAAATCTTGGATACAATATGTGATTATCAAATTACCCCTGTACCACACCCCCAACCCACATAAGAAAACTCCCCTGATTTGGACAGAATCTTCATCGTTGCTCCGCTCCTCTCCAGAATCTGTCCCTTTATGGTATATGAGTCATATCTAACAAATCTCCACCTTGACGAATATCCAGCACCTTAGGAGAAATACGTCATGGAGTTTCTTACATACCGGAAGTAAGTTGGGCCACCATGCTTCTCTAGCAACTGCAAATATTCAACAAGTCCAAGCAATGCAAGAACCTTTTGATATTAACTGGCTTGATCAACATATCAGCTGCATTTTCATCAGTATGAACCTTCTATAACAGTATCTTGCCAGAAGCAATCAATTTTCTGATCTTATGATACCTGACGTCAATGTGATTGGTTCTCGCATGGTACACCTGGTTCTTAGCCAGATAAATAGCACTCTAACTATCAGAATGCAACTGAACTCCACCTTGCTCAATGCCCAGTTCTTTTACTAGCCTAGTAAGCTATAAGGCTTCTTTAGCAGCTTCAACTATTGTCATGTACTCAGCTTCGGTTATAGATAATGCCACAATAGACTGAATGTTGATTTCCAACATATAGGCCCTCCACCAAGAGTAAACACATACCTAGTTGTAGACCTTCTTTCATCCAAATCACCTGCATAGTCTGAATCCACGTACCCCATAACTGAAGGATCATTCTGTTGACTGCCAAAAATAATTTCATGTCCTACAGTACCCTTCAGATACCTGAAAATCCACTTGACTACTTCTTAATGTCGCCTTATAGGTTTAGTCATGTATTTGCAGACTTGACTAACAGTATGAGCCAAATCAGGACAAGTACATACAATTGCATACATTAAGCAGCCAACTGTACGGACATATGGAACCTTTGCCATACCTTCAATTTCTGTATTTGTATTAGGACATTGTTCTGAAGAAAGCTTAAAATGATTTTCCAATGGGGTGCTCGCAGACTTTGTTTTGCTCATCTTGAACCTTTCCAACACTTTCTCAACCTAGCCTTGTTGAGATAAACATAATCATCTTGAGCCTCTATCTCGATGAATCTCCATTCCAAGAATCTTCTTCGTAGGACCCAAGTATTTCATGTCAAATTCCTGGCTCAATAAAGCTTTCAACCCACGAACATCATTCATATTATTTGCAGCAATCAGAATATCATCAGCATACATTAACAGAAAAATAATAGAACGATCATCAAGGATCTTCATATAAACACAATAATCATACTCACATCTCTTGTAGCCAATCTAAATCATGTAGGAGCCAAACCGCTTGTATCATTATCTTGGAAACTGTTTCAACTCATACATTGATTTCTTTAATCTACAAACCAGATGATCCTGTCCAGATTGAGTGAACCCTTTTGGCTGCTCCATGTAAATCTGCTCCTCGAAATCACTATGCAAGAAAGCTGTTTTAACATCTATCTGCTCCAAATGTAAATCCCAAATAGCTACTAATGCAAGTATTGCCCTGATTGAAGTATGTCCGATCACAGGAGAAAAGATTTCATCATAATATATCCCCTTCTACTGTGAAAATCCCTTTGCTAACAGTCGAGCCTTGAACTTTTCCCTTCTTTTTCTGATATTATCGGTTTCCTTTTGTACACGCACTTGCACTCAATAGTTTTCTTTCTCTTAGGAAGCTGAACTGCTCACATGTGTAATTTTTCTGCAATGACTCCATCTCCTCAACCATTGCACTCATCCATTTCTCATTCTCGTAGTTAGTGATAGCTCCTTGAAAAGTGGTTGGATCATCGCTGCTAATGAGATGTGCACAAGAGACCAAGTCTTCATAACCCAATCTGCTAGGAGGCCTTATATTAGTGTGTCTCTGGCTAGATTATAATTCTGCAGATCATTTGGAATGAAATCACCAGGTGCTGGATTTGAACCTTCAACTCTCTCAATTGTTTCTAAATGATGTTCTAAATCCATCTACATTGCATTTGAACTGGAACTGTTCCCTTGCACCTTGTCTTGATTCTGTTGTAACATGTACTGTTTATCAAAAACCGCATCTCTGCTGATCACAATCTTCTTTGCAATCAGATCCTAAAACTTGTATCCTTTTACACATTTCTTGTAGCTCAGAAAGATGCACTTCTTAGATTTTGCATCAAGTTTTGATCTTTCATCTCCAAGTACATGCACATAAGCATGACAACCAAAAATCCGTAAATGATCGAAATTAACTAGATTACCTGTCCATACCTCTTCTGCGGCCTTGCCACCCAACGATGCTTAAGGTGATATATTGATGAGATAACATGCCATATTCATAGCCTCTACCCAGAAACTCTTAGAAAACCCTGCATTCAGTCTTAAGCATCTTGCCCTTTTAATTAAGGACATGTTCATCCTTTCTGCCACACCATTCTACTGTAGAGTCTTGCGCACTGAAAAATGTTTCTGAATCTCATGCTCCTCATAGAACTTATAAAATTGTGAATCTGTGTACTATGTGTCATTATCGAACCTCAAATACTTGATCTTTCTGCCACTTTGGTTCTCCACCTCAGCTTTCCTTAGCTTGAATTTAGAGAAGACTTCAGATTTTTGCTTCAAGAAATACACCCAAACATTCTTGAATAAATCATCAATAAAGGTAACAAAATACTAAGATCCTCCCAATGATGATTCCCTGGTAGGGCCCCATACATTAGAATGCATATAATCAAGAATCCCTTCAATTTTGTGCTTTCCAGTCATAAAACTCACTCTTATCTGTTTTCCAAGAACACAGAACTTACAAAGATCAAGCTTGCAACTTTTAACACCATGCAATATGTTTCTTTTATGCCATTTCACCATCCCACATTCACTGAGATGACTCAGACGCATATGTCAGAGCTTTGTACTTTCATCATCTGACTCCATAGAATGAACTCCACCTACAATTGTACTTCTCAATAGTTTATAGAAATTGCTTGCAGACAACTTTCCTTTCATCACCGTCAGTGCACCCTTAACAATTCTGATGGTTTCCCTATCCTCATCTGTCTTAGGAATAAAATCATTTCTATGTAAAGTGCCCAAGGAAATTAAATTCTTCTTCAGATCTGAAATATGCCTGACATCACATAATGTTCTAACTGTGCCATCATACATCTTATTTCTGACCTCTCCAATACCAATAATATTGCAGCATCTATCATCACCTAGATAAACTGAGCCAAAATTAGTTGACCTATATAAAGTAAACCACTCCCTGTTAGGTGTTATGTGATAAGAGCATCCTGAATCAAGAATTCATGCATCTATTAATTGAGTTGATAAAACTCAAAGCATATTGTCATCACTGCAATCTGAATTGTCACTCTATACCACATTTACAAACTTTGATGATCTATCACCTTTCTCCCCAGTCTGCTTCTTCAGCTTTGGACAATCTCTCTTTTATGACTTGGCTCCTTGCAATTGTAGCAATGAATTGTCTTTTTGCCTTTCGACTAGGATCTGTAATTTTGCCTTCTAGAACACTTCTTCTCTTTCTTCATTCCATGATACTGCTTATCCTTAACATATAAACTATCGCCATGAGAGCTTTCCCCTGCATTCTGCTTCTGCTGGTTGTGAGCTAACAATGCTTCAGTAATCTCTTCAACTTTGACAGTTTCTTTCACATATGTACGAGTAGTCATCAGGTGTTCATAGAAAGAAGATAGTGAACACAATAAAATCATTTATCAGTCTTCATCCTCAATAGTCACATCAAGTCGTGATAAATCTGTGATTATTTGATTGAAACAATTAACATGCTGCACCAGATCAGAACCTTCATGCATCTTCAGCCCATACAACTTTTGCTTCGGATACAATTTATTTATCAGAGATTTAGCCATAAATCGAGTTTCCAATTTCTTCCATATCTCCCTTGAAGATTTTAGATTCATCACGTGATACATAACTTCATCTGCCAGACATAGGCGTATAGTTGTTGTCGCTCGTTGTTGTAATTCTTCTCAATCTTCATCCTCAATGACATTTGGTTTTGCTGCCCGCAAAGCTTTCAAGATTCCCGGTTGAGCCAACAGATCTTTTACTCTTGTTTGTCACAATCTGAAGTTACCAATTCCATCAAACTTCACCACCTCAAATTTTGCACAAGAAGTTGTCATTTGAAATTGATCATGCAACAAATTCTTCTGCAAATCCTTGCTCAGAATCTTTTCAAAAAGAAAAGGAAGAATTGAAAATTCTCTTAATTAAGTTGCCTTAATTACGTTTTCTAGAAAAACAATAGATTTTTTTTAGAAAAATTTGAAATATTTCCTTAATTAAGTCCCCCTTAATTAAAACATTTTCTTTAATTAATTGAATTTCAAAAACTTTCCTTTTTCCCCAAAAGAATAAAATCAGAACTTCCAATTTCCTTCTCCGCAATCGCCTCCCGCAAAAGGAATGAAATCAGAGTAAAAATTTCCTTGTGCTTTTCAAACAAAGGAAATCGCCTTTCACAGCCGAGATTTTTTGTCGAATTCCTCCTTATTGTACAAAAATTTGTCCAGCCCAGAAATTTTTCTTCCCTACCCTAGAACCTCGCTCTGATACCATTTGTTGAGAAATTAGTGCAAAGAAAAACAGGAATCGACACAAATCTAGAAGAACACACGGAGATTTAACGAGGTTCGACAAAAATGCCTACGTCCTCGGGAGTAGAGCAGCGGCTTTTCACTAATCCAGAAAAGAGTACAGAATACAGAATATGGGATAACACCTAGGGTTACATACATGTCTATTTATAACCCTAGACAGAACAGTAAAGAAAACCTTGGATACAATATGTAATTATCAAATGACCCTTGTACTACACCCCCAACCCACATAAGAAAACTTTCCTGATTTGGACAAAATCTTCCACTCTACTCTGCTCCGCTCCAGAATCTGTGCCTTTATGGTATATGAGCCATATCTAACAATACCACTCAAAATTTTAACATAACATCAAAAATACACCATTATTATTTTATTCAAAATGAAATACTCATTTCATGCATAATTTTGTGACATCATATTATTGTAACTATAAATCTCAAATTCTATATATTAGATATGTAGATATATAATAACTGTGTAGTATGTATGTACATTTTTTTTAAGAAAATTAGATTGCTTTGCTCATGGAGAGTGCATTCGTTCCTTTCTCTTTTTATTTTTAGAGGAGTCACCAGTTTTCCCAATGTCATATACTTCCCTTTTTTTTGAATAAGTCTCTCTTCTTAATTTTGTGAATGATCAGGAGAAGGGAGGAACTGGGAAAGCAGAGACAAACAAACAAAAGAAAGAACGTGAAGAAATTCTGTGCGACAAACATTGCAAAGATGGGCCAAGCATGTACGCTCAAAAAAGATTGGACCAAAATAGCTTATGTCAAATATAAATGAAAAGCCAATGAAAGCTACTCACAATCAGAGATTCAAGTGTGTTTGTCTATTCTGAGTCTAAAGTGCTCCCAAGGGGACTTATTCCACTTGGTTAATTACATCTCGAGGGTCGCCCAAGAATACCCTTGATCCAGATAGTTTTTCTTACATTTAAAGTGACAACTAGCATAGAGCTACCAAATGATGATTAGTTTGCAGGGGAATACTCTGATGATTTGAAAGCTCCCACTAAGCCAAAATGCAGAGAGTGAGTCTCTCATAGTCACACATGAGTAATATACATACAAAGCCTATGAAATAATTGAATCATCTTAAAGGAGAATCCTAATACGTCAAAGTGCATCCGGACCATAAGGGCAGAGGGAAAATTATAGTATCTCAAACGGGCAGCAGCTTATCGGCAACCAAGTCATCAAGAAGATATCATCAACAACAATAAAAGGAGATATAAGGCTCAAAGTGGGTAATCAGAGGAATGGAGGAGTAATCCCTACTAGGTAGAGGTAGCTAGGTCGGGGCACGAATGACCCGTCATTCCAAGCCACTAGGACCCTAAGTTTGCTTGGTCATGAAAGTAGTTGACCAAACACTTCCAAAGATACCCAATCAGCAATCAATGATTTGTGTCATCCTCAGGGACCTTAGTAGGCCTAATGACAAAGGAAAGAAACTCAATCATATGTCTATTAGCTGGAACTCCAAGTGTTGGGACTTATACCCGTCGAAGTGGTTAGGATGTCGCTGGAAAGAAAGAGAAAGGGAGGTCCAACTGTAAAGCCGGAAACACTCCTAAAATAAGGACTTACACCATGTCTAGGTTAGGGAGGTCACTGACACCTTAAGCACACTAAATAACCACCTAAGTATAAATTTATGCTTGGCCAGTCGGGTTTGAGAAGCACGGGGAATTCTCCTCAGGATATGCAAATCATGCATTTAGCTATTAAAATCCTAATGTATATGCCCTATTAGAATAACTTGGGTGATATTCATGCATGCAACTCTTTAAAAATTAGGCACGAAGGCCATACAAGAAAGTAAAAAAGTAGGTTTTAAAAGTCTCGAATTTTTTAACCCTAAATTTTAACTAATCTTGAAATTTATTTTATAATTTTGTGAAAAAAAATAGTATTATAAATTTAGGTATAAGAGATCCTAAGTGAAAACGCTGGATTCCCAAACAAAATCGCAATCCAAAAAAGGCGAAGTCAATCCAAGCATACAAGCATGTAAGAAAGACACTAAAACAAGCCAAATACAAAATAAAAAGATATCATTGTCTTTGGGTCGGCAACATATTTCTGAAAATAAAAAGGTGATCATGCACTGCATAAGTACACACCAAGTCTGAATTCTATACATAAATGAAATTTAGATTTAAGGTGTTGGATAAGATCAAACAACTCTTGGTCCTCATTACGTGGTTCTGCCCGTCTACCTGTGTTGGTTCTTTATTTACAATATAGACTCTCCTAAAAACTCTAAAAAGTACATCAAAAAAAGTAAAAAGAAGGTCTCAACCTACATCAAAACAATGTTAGCAGGAAAGACAAACATGTAACTCATATGAGTCATGCCTGACGCGAGGAGCTAAGCAGTGTCTATAGAAAAGAGTTAGCATTGAACTCATTACATCGCTCCTCTCTATTACTGACGATCAATTTTTCATTTTGAAAATGATTTAATTTAATATAAGTATATAATCTTGATTTTGAAAAAGTATTTTAATTTTGAAAATTGAGACCACATGTATCTCATATATTTAATTGACTAGATAGTTAAGCACAATACCACAAGTAATATAACCACCTATGAAGATAGGAGAATTTATTTCTTATCAAACAAACAACCTTGGAATCCTAAAAGATTTAGGGCTTTCAATATGATTATGCAAAAGGCTAAAGACAGTAAAAATTCACGCCACGCTAGACGAAAAATTTTGAAATCCTAGGGGCTTTTGTTATTTAAGACTATGGAAAGAGTTTTGCTGAGCTAGATCTGCTTTACTGCTGAGTTTTGATCANCACCGGTCTCTTCATCGTCGGTGAAGATCGCCGGCGTGCTGAGATCCTGCCACTCGCCGGACCTCTTTCTCGCCGATCGCCGGCGTCGTATTTATGCCGGAGCAAAATCATTGAGGTGAGTTTCATATTTTTGGCTCTCCTTCTCGTTTCTTTCGCTCCCGGTGCACACTGCCGGCAGGCTAACTCCTCTACTTCGCCGTCCTCCCTTTCCGGCGGCCGGATACTTCGTCGGAGCACCTCGACGTTGCTGGACAGCGAGCGGCGTCGCTGTTCGAGGAGGTGCAAGCGTCTATTCCTTTGCGAGGAAAACTCCTCTTTCACCACCGTCAAGCGACCATTCTCGAAGGTATATTTTGATTATATTTTTTTTTATATGCCAAAATTATTATTTTGTTGAATACCTTACACTCCCTGATTTCTCTCCTTGCCCTCATTGGGTATTTCTGTTGATCTATGCACATCCTGCGAGACACACTGGAGCGTGGATCGGATGTCGGCGAGCTTGGAACAAGTAAAGAGAACGCGTCTGCAACCTTCGCGGTGGTGAGATCCCCTAAACTCCTAGCTAGCCTTAGGTTTAGTGGTGTCTAGGCGTGTGGGTTCGATCGCCCAGACGGGGTGCGTGCGCCGGCATGGGTCAGCGCGACGGCGTGCTTGCGTGATGGATCGTCGATTTCCCAGAGCTAGCCTTTAGGTTAGGACTTCCTGTGCGTAACCAAACACCCCCCGTAGAGCCGAGTGTCTCCCATTTGTTATGAGCCTTAGCACAAGTCCCGATGGGTCGGAGTCCCTCACTCCCCTTGCTTTGGGTTTCCCCAGCTTTACTTGGAGAAGCTAGGGGGTCAGACTTGGCAAAGCGAGAGAAGCTTCGTAGTTAGCTCACTTTGCAAAGTTTGGAGGAGTTCGCAAAATGGTAAAAGCTTTGTAGCTAGTACATTTCGCGACGTTGTGGAGAGTTTTCCCTTCGGAGATCCGGAGAGAAAACTCCCCACATTCCCTCACCAAAACAAGAGGCGACTATGGCGCATATCCAAAGGTCTAAACCTTAGGTTTCTTAGATGAGGTCGTTAGTACGAGCGTGGCTCGCTATCATATGTGGTCATTTACACCTAATTGTTTGCATATGTGTGTCTTGCATTTTTACATATTGTGTGTTATATATCGCACTTACATTTGAACCTTGTACCTTGCACTTGCACTTGCACCTGTACTTGCACCTGCACTGACACCACTTGTACCTCGATATGTTATCCCAAACCGGTCACATCACTTGTACTTTAGCCGGCTACCCCGGTCCGGTTGACACAATACTTTGGTTTGACCGGATGCTCCATCCCGATCGACCTATCACTTGCTCCTTTGCATGTTGTGTATGGGCATGTACATGTTTGTTTGCATTATTGATATCATCTACTTGAGTTGTATTCCTTCGCGTCAATGCCTTACCGGCATACCTCTTCTCGGGCCCCTGCCGCTAAGGCATGCCTACCTCTGGGTCACTGCCTTACCGGTATACCCTCTTTTTGAGCCCCTGCCGCTACGACAAGCCTACCTTTAGGTCACTGCCTTACCGGTATACCCTCTTTTCGGGCCACTGTCGCCACGGCATGCCCACCTTCGGGTCACTGCCTTATC